>JADGJK010000300.1:0-25472 GCA_027600645.1 Nowakowskiella sp. JEL0407
CCCCTAATTTACTGCAAATAAAAGCCTGCATTTCGCATAACAGGATATA
Organism: Nowakowskiella sp. JEL0407; assembly: GCA_027600645.1. Lineage (NCBI taxonomy): Eukaryota > Fungi > Chytridiomycota > Chytridiomycetes > Cladochytriales > Nowakowskiellaceae > Nowakowskiella > Nowakowskiella sp. JEL0407. Next base: position 50 of record JADGJK010000300.1, read on the forward strand.
AATCTCGAAATATCTCGAAAAAAATGGAACGGATAAACAAAACTTAAGATAGCAATTAAAGCAACTTGCAAGAGAAAACGAGATTAAAGGAAATTAGTCATGGAATTATTCACAATACAATAAACAAAACACATATATTAGAAAACGGCTTCAAAAAGAATTTCTCGGACAGTTAACCATCCATTTATCAAACTCGGTTAGAGTGAGAGCTAGGTCTTTCAGCAAACGAGGTCATAATTTGAGTTCTGCTCGCAAATTCTTTATTCTTCCGAATGGCCTCCGCACTCGTTGAAAAAAAAAATGAAAAAATGAAAAATAAGATTAGATGATCGGAATTTAAAAATGCATCGTTTTATCCTTACAATGCTTTCACCATGACATTAAAATTTTTTTGAACAGCTTTTACTTCAGTGAATACACTATTCTCTTCCAAACCACTTGAGGCCAACGCAGAAAAGTCAAACTCGGTCACCTTAAAGTTAGTATCGATGATTAAGTTCAAATTCGGACAAAAAAATTCTGAAATATTGTTACCGCTTCAATGTTTCTCTTCAACCTCCATAACGGTACCAATAACCCAACGGCAATTGAAAATCCAACCAGAATTCCAAGTGCTGAAAACACCGAAGATAATGAAATTCCTTTTCGAATTGAGAGATCCACCAGCCCAAAAAAGTCAGAGCGAGGTATGGCAATAACGAGATAGAATATTTCTGGAGTCTCGAATTGAACTCTGGATACGACACACATCCACTTTCTTCCGTCGGACAGTACAAACTCTCGCTGATACTTCATAGTATTCTTGATCTTGACGGTATTTGCATTGATACTTAATGCAAGCACTTCCGACCAATCTCCTCTAGGGGAAATTTCGTCGCTTATATCTCTTACAACCGCGTCATCAAAATTTCTAGCCAAAACTTGAAAGCCAAAAGTGTTAGCAAAAAGAAAATAGATACAAAACGTAACTAGGATTTGAAAATATCTCACCGAAAGAATTATTCTTAATCGTTGGAAACAATGTGCTGTTTAGATTTGTCGCAATCACTTCCCCTCTCAATCCAACAAGGAGCACCCTTGATTCGGTGCTTGGGGCTACATTCTGAAACGCAACTGGAATTTTTGCAGTGTCGAATGCTGATCCGCAGACATACGGAACTGTACCGTTGATTTCTTTAGCACATCTAGCATAAGAGAACCATCCACTAGCAAAGACACTCTCGGCCACCCTAATCAAGTCGAATTGTTAGGGTATTAGTTTTCAAGACGAATTTTTTTTTCTTTTTACCATGTTCCGTTGTTCCCACAGAAATTGATTTTTCGATAAATAAATCCTGTTTCCCACATTGGTCGAAACCCGTTTGCTAGATTTTGTGTGTATTCCACAATTTTTCGTTGTGCTAAAAAAAAACAAAAAGATAGTTTTCAGCATGCCTAGAAGATTTTACTTTCTCAATTACAAAGATCATAGATTCCAGTAACAGATGAGGTAAGGTTACTGTAGTCGCACCAAATATTTTCGACTTTATTGAGATCGTCTTTCAAGTACCCAACTGCATTTAATATTCTGAATCCGTTTTGTAACGGAGGTGCTTTGCCGGTAAGATTAAATCGTTGTAGACAGACTTGAATACGAAAAAAATAAACAAAATTCACTGCTCAGGAACAAATTATATGTTAAATTTACGCATTCTTTGTGTATAGGGACTATTTTCATAAGCATTAAATGCTGCGTAAGTTGTCTCGTATTGATCTTGTGCGTAGTTATCTGTTATTGTAAGCATCGCATCACGCATTGGCATGGAGTTGAGTAGAAAGTCATTTGCACGCTTAACGCTGACGAAAATATCCAAAATTTGAGCCGTGAGACTAACAATCACACCCTATGAGGCAAAATAATAAAATATAATCAAATAATGAACAAAAAAAAGAACTAACGTCAATTATGGTTGTGGAAAGGTCATCTGCGGCAATTTGCGCTGCTTCAAATACGATTACGCAAGTCTAACAAAAAGAAATTTTACCGAAAGGAAATAAAATGAATCAATTGCTTTTACAGGTATTATTGCCAGAGAAAAAATTCCAATCGTGAGTGTAATCATCACCACAGAGAGTGGAATACTAAATAACCCATGTTTAATTTTTAGCTGCGCATTATCCGACGTATTATTATTTGCTAATTCTTTAATAGCAATTTTATCATTGTCTGCCATGGGTTTGTTATTCATTGTTTTGAAATTTTATCCAATCATTATTCTGTTGCGGATAATTTATGTCTCCCGCTTTTGTTACAAAAGAATTTATTACGTTAATAAAGTTCAAGTGTTTGACACATAAAATTCCCGCACTAATTCGATTTTGAAATTTATCACAGGAATAAATTCATATATTGTTACCAATGAAACTTGAGGTCGAATATCATTGTAATCAATAAAATGAGGGTTAACTATTAGCATAATGTGATTTCTTGCGGAAATCGATCCACTTCATCATTCACAAAAAGCCCTCTTGCAACACGAAATTTGATAGCACTAGTCTTCATATGTATTTGAAAAGTTACATATTTTACGAAAATAATTCATTGAAATGATGTCGCAGTTCCTCTCTATTTAAATCGTTGACTTTGTCGTGTTTTGATTTTGCAATCTAATTCACAACTTTCAAGCAATTTATCTACCCAGAAAAAGATTGCTGCTTACCTTTCTTTTAATTTTTTTCCCTGTAATTGCGCTTCGAACGTATTCCTCATCACTGCTGCTGCTCGAAGACTCGGAGTGTTTTTTCTGACGGAAAAGGTTATTTAAGCGATTGCAAACGACACCCAAGCAAAACTTACGCTCTTTTTCTTTTTCTTGCTCTTTTTCTTCTTCTTTTTGCTTTTTTCTAGTAATAAACGCATTTTTCGCGAATAAGAAAAACAAATCGGTAAATAGATTTCAACTCACTGTCATCAGAGTCACTGGAACTTGATTCATATCGATCCTTCGATTTCTTCGACTTCTTATCTTTATATGATTTTCAAAATATTTGCCAAAAAACATCCTCCCATTTGGAGAAATGCAACGTCGAATTCATTTTCGTGTTTCCAATTATTTCACCCAGTTAAATATTTACAAAAACCCGACCCGTTGAAAAGAGCAAAACATCAGCACGGAAAACCAACAGCAGAATTCCAGACTTTTCGGACTAACCTTTCTTACGAGAATCCGGTGAGAGAGATCGCTCTCTGGATTTTTTCCTATCTTTCGAGCTTTTTCGAAGTTCTAGCGAGTCGTCTACGTATATAATTGGTAAAAATAGCGTATGGTTAAGTAAAATTGAAATAAAAGTACCCTCCATCTTGAAATATTTTGACAACGTCACCCTCACAGTGCCATACTTTCCCAGGCCTAGAAACTATTCATTGAAGGAATACAACGATTTTATTTCAATCGTTAAGCGGACATAAATTCATTCAATTTTAAATTCTGAAAATTTAATCCGACGTCTGAAATAATTTAAGTGAACTTTTGAGAGAAAACCTTATCAACATGTGATGAGAAGGTGGAGTAGGAGTGGGGTGGGAATTACAGTGAAAAATATAAGTGACTGAAACGACTTTTGTGGGACAGCGTTGGCCAAAAAAGACAATTGTACATAAAGTGGCCTTATTTCGGAAAGAATTTTTATCAGAAAAAATACGAGCTTATCGAACGTTTGAAAAATCTTGTATCATGGATCGCTCAAACACGAATACTTGGAAAACATGGAAAATTATCTTTTCGTCGTTATTCAAATCTGTAATTCAAGATTTAAAGACGTTCCCACCTTATCAACTGGTCTTGATCTTTCTCTTCATGCTCGTCTCTATACTCTTCTCGATCATTAACTTCAACTCTCTTATTCAACCCTCGAGCGGATTACGATTATTGGTCTGGACTAACGACGAACAGGCCGGAATAGAGCTGTGGAGGCGGGTTATAATGACTTTTAGCGGTATCGCTTCTTTCAGTGGTGTATTGTCTGTTGTCCTCACGGCCAAGGGGAAATATTCGTGCTTCTTTTGGGGAATTATAAATTCAGCAGTCTATGGTCTGTTCGCTTTCGCTTATGGTTATGCAGGAGATGCGCAATTAAACGTATTCTTCTTTCTTCCAATGCAATTCGTGGGGTTATGGGCTTGGCATAACTCGCTGGACGATGAAAATACTGCCAAGGCAAGAAGTTTAAATCTACTGCAATGGGTTGGAGCGTTACTATTATTGACCGGTTGCGTTTTCGCGTTTTACTTTGAAATTCCGGTATTCGCAAAGGCTATCGCTGGTTCGTACGTATTTGAAGGTAATAACACACCTAGAGCTCTAGACGCGTGCACGAACGGGTTGAATATCGTTGCGCAGATATTGTTATTGGGACGATTCTGGGAACAGTGGATCTTTTGGCTGTCAGTAAACATATTGCAGATTATCATGTACGCTGGAATCGCAGGATTTGGATTTAGCTTCAACGTTGTTGTTATGTGGTCGTTCTTCCTCGTAAATTCGGTTTATGGGCTATATACTTGGATAAAGCGATGGCGATCGGCTGATGATAGAATAACAGATCCCGAACAGGACGGTGCGGATAAAGAACACGCCACACTGATCAATACCGCGGAGCACAGTAGCTATTCCCTAACCGCTGCCCGAGACTTGGATCTGAAGTGGAAACACGGTGTAGTAATTGGAAAGTTTTATCCACCACACAAAGGACATCACTACCTGATGAATACGGCAATTTCGTTCTGCACTAAGAAGCTGACTATCTTTGTTTGCGACGCAATTGGAAGAGTTCCGAATGCCAATATCAGAAAAGAGTGGATCGAATCATGGTTCAAGGATGTGACGGACATAAACGTGGAGGTATTTGTTAAGAGTGAGGATGGAAAAGATCCAACAGACTCAGAACTATGGGCGAATTTGACGAGAGAATGGTTAAACGGCGTTTCACCGGATGTCGTCTTCACTTCAGAGGATTATGGAGAAACGTATGCGAAGTTTCTGGGATGTTCACATGTTTTAGTGGACCGGAATCGGATGACGTTCCCTATATCCGCCACACAAGTGCGTCAAAACGCTCTACAAGTCTGGGATATGCTTGATGAAAATGTCCGTTCGTTCTTCTCGATACGTATAATTATTGTGGGTTCGGAATCAACTGGCAAGACGACTATGGCCGAAAATCTTTCAACCATGCTTTCAAAAGAATCTAAGCGATTATTTGGAGAGACTACGGCGATACCTTGGGTGCAGGAATACGGCCGAGAAGTGACGGAAAAGAAAATGACACAGGGTGTGAGTTTGGAGGAGTTGGAAACCTCATGGGACACAGCTACGTTTGAAGATATTGTTGTCGAACAGGCAAGGAGAGAAAATACTCTAGCAAGAACTTCGAAAATCGTGGTTTGCGACACTGACGCATTAGCAACAACTATTTGGTATGAAAGATATTGCATCGAGACCACCGACTCTCCTCCAACCACGGGGGACTTTTTAAAGATTGGAAATCTCGCTCAAGCTCAGTATGATCACCGATTTGAAGAAAATACCTTCTATGTGTTGTGTAGACTATCAGGATCAGAATTTGTGCAAGATGGAACGAGAGATGGGACGGATCAAGTGCGGAAATGGATGGAGGACAAATTTCTTGCTAAATTAACCGAACGGAATGCAAAGTTTATTTCAGTTGATGGAAACTGGACTGAGAGAACCAGTAAGGCATCTGAAGGTGTGATGGAATTTGTGAAGAGTCGTTTGGTGTGAATCTGATTCTGTCAAGAAAAAAAAACATGAATTTAAAAAGCAAGCAATGGATTATATCTTCAAGTTTGAGGTTATGCGCAAACTTTAGCACATCTCGAGTTAATCATTCCGTCCGAGTTCACAAACCAGCTGTTCCCGAAACTCTGCCTATGAAAGCTGCGAGATTAGCTCGTAAACTTGCTCCTCCCCCTCCTAAACCCAGTTTACCGTATTTCGATCCAAATAAGCCGCTAAATGAACAGAAATTGCCAGATTGGACTCCTAAAAGTATCAGAACGGGACTGTTAGCAATTAAACGAGGAATGACATCAACTTGGGACGAATGGGGCACACTAACTCCAGTAACCGTATTGGAGGTATGCCTATTTTTCAGTTTTATAGAATTTTATTTTTAAAAGGAAACAATCAGGTTGTTGACTGCCAAGTGCTTCAGACAAGATGGGATGCAGGAACAATGAAATACTCGGTTGAAGTCGGTGCTGTTAACGAGAAACGATTGCATCGCGTTCCCCGGCCCCAACTGTTCCATTTCAGAAAATATATGATTCAACCGAAGAAAAGACTTTGTGAATTTAAAGTCACGCCGGATGCATTCATTCCAACAGGTCGGTTTTCATACTTTACTCTCCATGGAGCGAAGTGCTAAAGAATATTCAACGTATAATTAGGTGTTAAACTGAATGCGGCTCACTTTGTACCGGGTCAGTTTGTTGATTGTAAAGCGAAATCGTAGGATCAAAAAAACATTTTGCTATTGGACTGTTTAACTCAAATTTTATTCTAGTATCGGAAAAGGGTTCCAGGGAGTAATGAAGAGACATGGATTTAGCGGTTTACCTGCATCACACGGAGCATCATTGTCACATAGATCTGCAGGATCCACTGGAAGCAGTACTGTATGTCATTTTTTTGATCACTTGAGAAAAATCTTAATTTATTAACGCAGACTCCGGGTCGTGTTATGCCAGGAAGAAAAATGGCAGGTCGAATGGGAGGAAAGTCAAGCACCACACAGAACCTTCGAGTGATGAGAATAGATCCTCACAATAATCTGATCTTTGTAAAAGGTGGCGTCCCTGGTCCTGATGATAAGCTGGTTAGGGTGATTGATTCAAAGAGAAAGGGATGGTTTGGGAAAACTTTCCCAGAAGGTGTAAAGGTTCCTTTCCCGACGTTTTTGGGAGATGCGAAACTTTTGGACCGAGAGTTGGTGCCAGCGATTAGCGAGTTGAAAGGAAAGGATCCCTTCTCTCGAGCAAGAAGGGAAAAAGAAACGTGATTGAAGAAATAAAAACGTTGATCAGCCCCAGCCATTTGCCATACACGTTTTTTTTTTTTTTTGTTCTTTCCTCCTTTCCGCATGGCCCAATTCTCCACCGTGCTTTACATCGTTCGTCACGGGGAGAGGATGGATAACGTTGATAAAAACTGGCTGAAAACTTGCCAGTCGCTTGGTTACGACCCTTACGATCCTCCTCTGACAGATAAGGGCATTTTGCAAGCTGCCGCGACAGGGCGCTTTATTGAGGACGATAACTATTCTAACAACTCGAAATCGAATATTCCCATCACACACGTCTTCACTTCTCCGTTTCTAAGATGCGTTGAAACCGCTAGCCAAATCGTGTCAGCACTTCCCCTTTCGCAAGCATTCCCCCTCACTAAAACTGCAGAAGCCAGAACCCAAGAACTTTTAAACTCTTCACACGCAAAATCGCAACCAATTCCCACTAAAAACCACAACAACTTGCATGGACATTCACTTTCACTTTCATTCACCAACATTACACTCAGCACATTCTTAAACTCCTTACCAGGTCAACGTAAAAGAAACAAATCCGCCGTTGTGAATATTGCTCAAGAACTCTCTCATTCATATCCCGAGAAAGGGAAGGACGATAAAACTTTGGGTCGATCATCTTCTTCGATAACTCCTATGAATCAAGTATCACCACAGAGATTATCTTCATCGTCAAAGTGGCAGCAGCTACCCTTGGGATTGTTATCTTTCAGTATCGATAACGGTCTATGTGAATGGCTTGCACCATGGTACTTCCCCAAACCCTATCCTGCGCTGGATCCAAACATTCGAAAAGAAAAATTCCCATATCTAACAACCGAAGCAGATCTTCTTAATCTACGCGCATTAGCTATTGGGTCGAACGAATCCGAGTCTGCCTCAGTCTCAACAACCATTCCTATTTCTCAGTTTTGGCCCCGATATCCCGAATCCGGGCACGCCATGCAAAGTCGTTTCGTTTCTACTGCAGCACGACTAGTAGACAAATATGGATGGAACTCTGCGCTTGTACTTGTAACGCACGGTAACGGAGTTGCTGCGATGGTCGAAGCCCTGTGTAGAGATGTGGAAGTAATCGAAACCAACTATTGTTGCGTTACCAAGCTGGTTCGTAGGCGAGGAGAACACAGGTGGAGACTTGAGAAATTGGCTTATGATGGGCACATTCAACAAATGGAAAAACAGATGGCCAAGGAAGAAGCTTATAATAAACGATTTTGGGATAAGTCTGGAGAAGATTCTGAACTTGATTTATTCATCCCAAAGATGGAATTCGATGATTTAGGTCAAAATGCGAATTTGCAGTTCGTGCCTTGATTTTTTTGGGGGGGTTTATTATTTATGTATCTAGTTTTTGTATTGATATTCGCAGCAACTAATAAGGTCAATTTAATAGAGTTTTGTTGTCGTTATTGCTTTTCCTGTCTTTGTTGCAGACGATGACTAACCATTCCGATCTGTCAACAATATACGGTATCAAAGAGCACAGTTTGATGCCTCATGTTAAAAAGCCGGTGGCCGGACAAAGTTACAACGCAAAACGGAACACCCACAAATTCGATTCTCGATTGACCTTTCGGAAAATTAAGAAAACATGCCTTTTTTTCGTGTAACCTGGCACCATATCAGGAGAAGAAAATGTTTTTCGTGAGAAGAGTTCTCCTACTAGCTTCTCTAATCCATGCAGTCTTTTCCGCATGCAGTGATTTACCCAAATCACTTACGTTTCGAAATATGTGCTTTGATAACGCCATCTCTTGTTCTCAAATTTCTACAACTTTGAGTGGAACGTTTTGTTTAGGGGGTACTTTCGCGACAGTTGTTCCAAATTTCAGATGCAATACTCCAATTACATATGGAACGATAGTATCCTCGTCATGTACTCTTCATCCGGCAACAGCATCCTGTCAGTCCCCTGCATTCACGTACAACGTCGCGACAGTTTCCGAGGTTTTACTCGTCGGATCTGCAGGGGCAGACTGTTTCTCACCATTATCTTTAGCTCAAACGTTCTACGAAGTGGTTACGTTTCGAACTGGAAGTGTCAATGGTTTCAGTGCTACGTCAGGGGTAGCGACTGCAAAATCCACGGCGAGCCCTTTGGCGTCCCCTTCTGGATCTTCTTCAGCCTCTGATTCGAACAATATCGTGATTCCTATCATAATTGCCACGGCGGCGGGCGTATTACTGATCATCGCAGGGGCAGTCTTGTATATCTGTTTGAAAAAGAAAAAGCAGAAGAGCGTCGAGATTTCAGATCCTCATTCTAACTCGCAGCACGCACCTTTAATCAGCGATCAGCCGCATTCCCCCAACCCCTCAATATCATCCTATCCTCCCCAGGCACCACAAAACAACCCAAATATTCAAAACACTTATTCGTTCATTTACCCTCCTTACGTCTCCAGCACAAATATATCTCTACCAGAATCTCCGGGTGGACACGGTGGGGTATATAACGCACCACAGGTGAATACATTCGGCACGTATACCTCGCAATCAACAGCGAATTATTATGCCCCACGCACGATCGCCGATTCGACCGTAACCATCACTGGGAATCACGACAGTTTATACTCTCAAGTTCACCCTCAATCTACGTACGGACAGCCGCCTACACATCAATATTCCCAACATCGACCTTTTCGACCAAACACAACTCAACCCTATTGATCAACGAAACAGCTCCTATTTCAACATTTATAAGAACTATTTACATCATAACCACACTTTAAAAAAAACTACATTTGAAATAAAATCTGAGAATTTTAGTGGATTAATTGTTAAATATTGTTGCAGAACAGCAAATTGCAAATTTCTCAAGGCTGAAAGCGTGACCAACACGTTGGATCAACGACGTAAACATCCCCTGAAAAGTTCGGAAAAGAAAATGAAAAGAACTCACAAGAATCGCTTGTGTTGAAATTGTGGAGACTGAAATTGAATGAAATGCCGGAGTCCCGATTCGCTTTTCATGCATCCCTGTAAATGCTTCTCTCCAGAGATTTTTCAAGGAAAACACTTGCATATGCTAATTAATTATCCATTAAAAAATAAATTATAATGATTGTCGAGCTAGAAAATGTTAAAATAACACAAATACTGCATGCATTGTAGCAGCATTGCTGAGCCGTTTTTTAAAACCAGGTGACAGGTGTGACGGGAAAATTTTTGCGTTGTGGAAAGAATGAATTCCTCTGATCCGCTGCCGATTCAGTCGCCAAACAGCACTTCTCCCGTTCTGCCCGTCGCGCTATCGCCCTCAACCTCCCCGACGCTTTTAATACCCTCCACCGCTCCATCTCCGTCGACTTCTCTTATAGTTCAAACTGCTGCACAGCTCTCGTCTTCAAGTGATTTTTTTCAACAGAACATCATCGTCATATCCGTCAGCGGCGCGGTTTTTCTTCTTATTTTTATTTGCATTTTAGTATATTATTGCTATTCGTATCGGCAGAAAAGACTGTTCAACTTTAAAAAGGAAACTGACGAAATGTCTCTGGACACCACTGATGATTTAATTGGCGTGGGAGCCGGTGCGTTTGCTGGAATTACGTCGCTTCCGCGTAGTACTTCGACTGGAAACACAGGTGGTAGTTTGTTGAAGAAAGACAAAGGTCAACGCGTGGGTGTTATTGGACAAGATGCACTTAACGCCGTGTTTCGGGATCATGAAAGCATAAGAACGAGCAGTTTAGATAAATTGAAAGTTCCAGGAAAGAGTAGCGTGGACTCATTAGGCCATAAAGCTGGCAGATTTGACGGTATTTGAAAATCAAATTGTTTATATGGCGCGTTCGTTTAATACAATGAATCAGATCCGTTTAAGCCTACTTCCACCTCGAAACCGAATACGGAGCCGGATAAATATCAAGGTCTGTATTCAAAATCACCAAGTAACTACATGCTTATGGCCGACCCGTTTGCAACATCAGCACCCTATCCTTCTCAACCTTCGAAATCAATAGTTCAGCATTCCCAATCATCTGTCACCGAACGTTTTAATGCATCTGAACCGTCATCATTTCCTTCCGTTAAATTAAGTTCTCAACTTCCTAACGCACTGACATCTAAAGACTCAAGACCACCTGTACTTTTAAATCCACTCTCTCACCGACCTGTTCATTCAATCAAAAATATACCTATCATTGACCTTGACATGAAACCTGGAAACAAATTCTCGGAAACAAAACACGAAAAGCAGTCGTCATTCTCATCGAAGGATGGTGTATTACCAACCACGATTATGTCTCTATTGACATCTCCCGCGGGGATCGAATTGGACAACACTGAAGATGATTTCGAGGCACAAAACATCTTGATGGATTCACATTTGATGAGTGGAACGCAAAGAATTTCGAACGTGAAAGCGAACGCGACAACCGTAAACAAAAATTCCACAACCACAGTGGAGAATAATTATAGACTGTCTAATCTTACGGATACAACACCGATTCGACGACGTTCCACGGTGGGAACGGTTAACACGCACGGAACGATGAATTCGGTTGTGTCGGATGAGTTTATGTCCTCCTACTACTTTAAGCGGTACACCATGGATGACGGTGAAGTAAATATTGAAAGTTTAAGTACGACTGAAACAACCACTAGTTTGTTCTTTAACGGCTACGAAGGAGTCGTGTCGCCAGGAAACAGTTTGGGACTAACCAGCATAGAAGGCACAAGTCCGGTAACGCTTGGAACGCAACTAGCCAATAGCAGCAATAGCAGAATACTGAGTCCCACAAGCGGAAGTTTAACGGATGTTTCTGGATTTAATATGAGAAAAAATCGTCGGCGAAGTTCCGGGGACGATTATCAGTATAACCACTATTCCAGTAAACAGTCGCCCCGTTTCCCACATTTCGAAGCTCAACACACTGCGTCGATGTATCAGCAATCCAACTCAACTTCGAACCTGCACCATAAGCGTATGTCTACTTCCTCGATTCCATTCGGTATGAGCATAGAAAGAAATGAAAGCCTTCTAATGGATGTCAAATCTCCGACTTTCAAAATCTTTAAATATGACGATTCGGAAGTTAAGAATGGTCCGTATGTTGACACAATTGAAGAGGAATCTCGAAACCATAGTAGAAGTAGTTACAATACGGTGGAGGTATTCAGCGATGAGGAAGTTATCGATCATGGTCCTTCGTTCTCTTCTGATCTTCAAGGCATAAGGGCGGTTTCGGAATCTCCAGAATTTCTAGACCGTGGCAAACAAGTGCAACATGATGTATCTCCGTCGAATATTCCTGCGAAGGTTGGATACAATCAACAGCAGATCGTAAGACCTCGAGGTAAATCAGATGCGTCCATTGAGACGTTCCAATCCTCGGAACCGTCAATCTACAAATTCGACAGCGGTACAGATTATGAATCTGAAAGAGAATTTGATGCCGATTTCGAAGAAACCAGTGATGATTTTGGAGTTCTGATGAATGGTAGAATCGGGTTGATGGGTGTTGATTTAGTGCGTCCTGGATCGATCAAACAGCAAACTGGGAAAACGGGCAGCGGTAGCAGACCAAGCAAAGGTCCCGAGAAGGTTGATAGAAGTGATCGGGGACTTTCTTTGCTAACAGGAAACTTCGAACCACTGAACATCGAAATTCCCGACGACGGAGAACTAACCCCCAAGATGAAATCTGCCGAACTTCCACCACAGCCTGTCGCAAATGCATCACTTTACTCACCAACGAATCGACCTGTTCCACCTCTTTCAAATCCCCATATAATGCAATCTATTTCGAATCCCCTACAATCCTCCCCATACTCACAACATACTGTAATTCCCCAAATTCAAAATAAGCCCCCGAATGTTTTACCGCCAACGGAAGTTCAAAGATTTCAGTCACCGATCGTGAATATGCGGCCTTCGTTCTTAAAACCACCGCCACCCAACAGAACCCCACCGTTACGATTACTGCAATTAAATGGAATTAACGCGAATGGAGCTCCCGGAGAAAACGGACCCCATAAGACTGGAAAAATTCTCGTTAATTATCAACGTGAACCGCGAGAAGTTGTCGATCCTGTTCCACGATTTCCCCAAAAATCACTTCCCAAGTACGACCCGCTCCAGGTCTCCGAAGCGTACCGTAAATCATTGAACAGGAATTCCGTTGAAACATTTGAAACTTTCGAAAGTGGTGATTTGAAAGGAAATGGTGTCGGGTCTGGTGGATACAGTCTCGATGTAGGAAGCAATGCCAGTGGTATTTTAAGTTCTTTAAAACTCGACGGGTTTGAGTAGGAAATGTATGGAGGCTATGACTGTATATCTATGTATCAAAAGAAATTCGTGGACCATATCTGCATATAACGCATCTATGAATTGAATTGTTTCTGGTGCCAGACAATCAAAAATAATTAAATTTCTTATCCTCAAGGACTTTTTTTTTTTTTGAAAAAGATTTCTATTTTTTATCGCAAACAATTTGAAAATAAAAATAAAAAGAGAGCTCACAAGTGATGTTTCAATCCAGTTTCATCCTCAACCGTAAATACTTTTCCCGGATTCATTATGCAGTTAGGATCCAAAGCCTTCTTAATCGTTCTCATCACACTGATGGCCTCTGGACCTAATTCCTTCAACAGCAAATCACGTTTTCCCTTACCGACACCGTGCTCCCCTGTACAAGTGCCTTCCATCTCAATCGCTCTAGCGGCCATCAAATCTCGGACTTTCTCCACGCGTTTAACTTCATCCGGGTTATTTCTATCACATAACATTAAAGCATGGAAGTTTCCATCCCCAGCGTGAGCGACAATTGATGCGATCAAATGATGTTCGTCAATTAACTCTCGTGTGTAGTCTAAAATGTCACCTAAACGACTGATCGGTACAGCAACGTCCGTTACCAATGTACTCAAACCCGGCAATGTCTTATGCTGAGGGTGCAAAGCCTTCGCTGCAAATAAGGCCTTCTTTCTAACGCTCCAGAGCTTTTCGCACTCCTCGACCTCCGAAGCAGCAGACGTGTAACTGGTAGAGTTACAATCCTTTGACATCTTATCGCAGATCTTGGATTGTGATTCGATAAATTCGTACGTCGCCCCGCAGAACTCAATCAAGACGGTAAACTGCTCAGGAAGACTCCAGCTCGGAGTGGTTAAATTGATCGATTTGATGCAGTAATCGTCCATTAGTTCGATTCGATGTATAGCGTCTGGTCCAGCAACAACCAACTTTGAAATGTATTTGGAGGCATCCAGAAGGTTCTTGAACTGAGCTAATGCGACCGAGGTGCATTCGGCGTATCGTCGTACCCTCAAAGTAGCTTGGCTTACAATTCCTAAAGTACCTTCGGATCCGACAATAAGTCGTGTCAAATCGTATCCCGCAGAGGATTTCGTAACACGGCGTCGAGTGGTTATCACCTTACCGTCGGCAAGAACAACTCTCAATCCCAAGACATTATCCTTCATTGTGCCATAGCGATACGCCAAACTTCCCGAGCAGTTTGTACCGCACATACCTCCAATGCAAGCAGCCGCTCCAGGATCAGGAGGGAAAAACACTTTGTGTTCTTCCAATGTTCGTCGTAAATCTAACCAGTTCACTCCAGGTTCCACAACGACGGCAAGGTCATTAGGATGAATTGCAATGATTTTGTCCATGAGAGATACGTCCAGTGTGATTGTACCGCGAGTTTCAAGCGTGGATTTATCGGGAATGATGTGACCTTCAAGCGAGGATCCAGCAGCAAACGGCACAACCGGAGTTTTGTGTTTGTTGCAAATCGATAAAGTCTACATAATACGAGTAGAGATTTAGTAATCTAAAATATTTAGTGACAGTTGTCTCTGAAATTTACCTTTGAAATGTCGCTTTCACTTTTCGCATACACTACCGCATTCGGATATCTCTGAGTATGATAGGAGTTATCCTTCGAAAAGGGTTTAAGTTCGCCGAGATTAGTAACGACTTGATCGGGTCCAAAAGTTTTCAAAAGCTCTTGAATGCATTGGACAGCCGCAGAAGGGGGTTGAGAGATTTGCTGTTTCGACATTATTTGATTTGTTTATGTACGATCGAAAAGAATTGGATGTGTAATTCTTAAAGGAAACTGATTGGGTGAATGCTTAAAGGTGGATTTATTCTTAGCCTAAAATAGATGTGAACGATAAGATATATAACCAGCATTGTTAGAGATATGAGGTGCAAAATACCTTAACTATAAAACAGAAACGAGAGTTTGAAATGTTAATCGATATTTTTATTTAGTGTTTGGAAGTGTGAATCACCTTTGACAGCTAAATCTGACTCAGACCCTTGCCAACACCGACCACAAGACCAATTTTTCATGTCAATGAATTTCATTCATTGTAAATCACTCAATATTAACTAGATTTCAAGTTCGTTGATGTGTGATTTAATGATATTCGTGAACTAACAGAAAATGGACTTGAATATCATTGAGACAATCAAAAAGGACTGTTATTTTATTAATAAAATAAGCATAAAGCGATCTAACGAAATTGTTGTTAACGCCCCGGGCGGCGTGGAAACATTCGGACTTTGTCAGAATTTGACACTTGAAAAAAACATATGGCGGCTCTTTTTGAAGGTTTGGCTCGTTTAGCAATTCCCGTCGGCCTCGCCTTCGGTGGTTTACAATATAGCATGTATAATGGTAATTAATGCTTTCATTTTTACTTATTTATTTCTAACCTTCTGTTTGTGTTCAGTTGAGGGTGGTCAACGTGCGGTAATTTTTGATCGTATACGAGGTGTTCTCGATGACGTTAGTAACGAAGGGACACACTTCCTTGTTCCCTGGCTCCAAAAAGCGGTCTTCTTTGATGTAAGAACTCGGCCGCGTCACATCCCGACAAACACCGGTTCCAAAGATATGCAACAAGTTTCGCTTACTCTTCGAGTTTTGCACCGACCACAACATGATAAACTACCTCAAATTTACAAAACTCTCGGTTCCGATTTTGACGAAAGAGTTTTACCAAGTATCGGAAATGAGGTGTTGAAGTCAATTGTTGCCCAATATAATGCAGAGGAGTTGATCACACAGAGAGAGCAGGTATATTTCCTACTATCTACAAAATTTTATCATTGATTGTTGTCGTTTAGGTGTCCCGTCGTATACGTGAAGATTTGACAAAGAGAGCTAATGAGTTTGGGATTCAATTGTAATTTACCGGTGGAATATTTTATACTTTTTATTTTCTAATATTTCAATTGAACAGGGAGGACGTTTCCATAACTCATCTTACGTTCAGTAGCGAGTTCACCAACGCTGTTGAAAGAAAGGTTATTGCCCAACAAGAAGCCGAACGTGCTCGATTTATTGTAGAGAAGGCAGAAAGAGAGAAAGAAGCTGCGATCATTAGAGCAGAAGGTGAATCTACTGCGGCTGAGTTGATTTCCCAAGCGCTTCAGAAGAGTGGACAAGGTCACGTCGAACTCCGAAGAATCGAAGCTTCCAAAGAAATCGCGCAACAATTGAGTCAAGGAAAGGATGTAACCTATTTACCGGCGAGCAAAGGAAATATGTTGCTAAACGTTAGCCGTTAAATGTTTGTTTAATTCACTTAATAAATGTTATTCTTGTTATTGCTCGACCATATAATACAATGGTTAAAATTACTGAACTTTCGTCAGTTCCAATTAAATTTGAAGAAAGAAAACTTTTTGCCAACAGTTTGGGGAGTTGATCTTGGGTTTTCAGTCGCAGAACAAACCAGATTGTTTTTGCTTTTGGTATGTTCAGTTTGGGAGGAATATGAGTTCATTTTGCACCACTTGCTGGAAAATTTTTAGACAACGCACATACTGTATACGAGAAAATAACGAACCTATACGTATTTAAATACAACATTTTAACCACCTCTTCTTTTGCATTATCAAAAATATCCAGCTTCATATCTTCTTTGCTGACAATATAACGGACATTATGGAGCATTTTTCCTGGAATATTCAGCTCAAACTCCCCATCTGATTGAAAATGAGCTCTGTACAAATCCATATAGATACTTTTAAGTGTCTCTGGTATCGGATCAGGCGGGAGCTGAAACTGAGGAGAGTATATTGTTTGATACTCAATCATAAAATTTTCCGATGTGGACGGTAGCAACAGAAACAAATTCAATGTTCTAACGGGTTCCACTGGTCTTTTCTTGCGACAAATCGTTACTCTTGGTGCGTTTTCAGAGGCAATTGCGGAATCGTCTAATTTTCGTTTCGATGGATTGCGAGAAACCAGGGAGTTTTTAGAAAACCGTAGCGTCTGCGGAGTTTTTAGGTGAGGTGACAAAGAATTTTCCGTTGCATCTTTTTCCTTCATTGACACATCAATCGTAACTTTAGGTTTTGCAGTACTGCTACCTAAATTTTGCTTTAACTCCTCCGATTCTCGCGAATCTTTCTGTTTTTTGATTTCTTGGGATTCATACCACTTGCGAACTTTTCGTACGATTTCACGGTATGACTTTATAAACACAACATTCTCGGTAGAAAAATCCGTAGCGGCAAACTTTTGGAGCTCCGCAAAGAATTTTGGGTCCTCCAAAACCCTGTAAAATCCATTTCTCGACAGTTCGGGTATAGTAGATTCTGATTCACCATTAATTTCCGCAGTTTTCAATATATTTTTTGATGATCTAACCGCATTTTCCTTTATCTTCTTATTTTGTGTGATTTCGGGATATATTGTTTTTTGGCCTTTCAAAGTGACATGCTTGCTTCGATTTGAAGTTTTTACTGAAAAATCTGCTGAAAAACTTCTTTTTACTCTCGGAAGATTTTGAACTTCTTTCAGACTCAAAGATGATGAACTTTTGACAATATTGTGAACATTCTCTTTCGACAGTTCTTGTTCCTCCTTTTCTTCGAGAAATTTTTCGTACTGTTTGAGTAATTCGATATTTCTGTCTTCATTTAACAGTTTCCATCCTCGTAAATCATGCTGAACGGCTCTCTTGACCGGAAATGTAATCGCCAATGTGTATCCAATTATAACCATGAGATAAAACATTCCCGCATCGATCGCAATTTGTTTTTCGTACCATCGACTCATTTCTTTGGTACTTGATCGTCGAAAAATTGTAAAACTATTATCATCATAATCGTTCTGATGCGTTCTTTTTGCGTTCGTGAATAAATTCACTGCCGCGAGTGCAATTGAAGAGAAACTAAAGCTTTTCATGTCTCTGGGGGAGATGGTGCCAGAAGTCTGTTGAGTTGACGTAGAAAAGGATGTCTGACTTGCCCCATCATAAGGTCTTTTCCACCCAAACTCGACCGCCGCATAAACCGAAAATAATAACGCGTTGGAAATTGTAGACAAGATTAACTCCTGTGTAATTGCATAGTTATCCGAGACATTTGCGAGTAGCCATAAACTGAACGGTGTCGCAAATAAAATCATACAACTAAAGACCAAGAAGAAAAAAAAGTCAACTCTTAGGCAAATTTGATAAATTAAAAAGTAATAATTTGCCCCGATAATATCCACAGCGGAATTTGGGTAACTACCGGAAGACAGAACATTCCTGTAATATCACATCGACCAATTCGACCATAAAAAGTCATAATTGCCAAACAATATGCGAATAAAACGCCAATCGTTAAGCACATTGCAATACTTAAATTCTTATCTCGGAAGAGCCTTCTATTCGCCAAAATCCAGATACATAATTTCTTCCATAGTCGATATTGGAATTTGTGTAGTCGCTTTGAAACACTTCTCCGGCTAATTATTTTTACTTCATGGGAAATTTTTGACTGTTGAGATTCTAAATCAGTTGGCATGAGATAATTCGAAGGTTTATCCCCATCCTGCGCTGTAGACACAGGGTGAACCGTGGTCGCCGGTAAGATTGAATTTCTTTTGGTTGGCTTGTAATATAATACAAAGGGTTGTGCTGAAACGCTATTTCTATTTGAGAATCCGTTCATGTGGACACCCGGACCATTATCGAATCGGTTTCCATCATCCCTAGAGCGAGATCTAGGTTGACTGTTAAAGATTTTCTCCGATTGACCTTGATGAAGAATATATTGAAATACTAATCGAGATACTCTAAGCAGCGACGCCACAAAGTACATTGGGACGCCGAGAAATGCAAACCAAAGTCGGAAACAACAAGGAATGTTTAATGGTACTAATTTTTTTAAAGATATAAAAATATTATACATCAACTTTTCTTTAGCCTGGGGAAAGGATTTTAGGTGTCATTACCAAAAAATAAATAATATGTTATTATCATCCAACAACTTAATGCGAAGAATAATAGGATAGGAACATGTCTTTGTCTGATTTCTGGGTTCGATTTTGAATAGTATAGCACTCCGAATATTGGGATCGTGAGATATATCGTTGTAGCTGCGTATGCACTTAACCATAAAAATGCTAAAGCATTGTTCTCATCCGGGAAAGAATATGGATGGTATCCCGTCGGCAAGATTAAAAGCCAATCCATCTAAAATATAAAGCGAATTTCGCGGATCAGAAAGAGATTACAGAATTATTTAATATGATTGGACTAATGAATTCTGGTAGATTTATTGATTTTTTCCAAAACGCTTGACTGATTTTCATGGCTCAAATATGATATATTAAAAAAAATTTCCATTCTAAACAATAATAAAATAAAGATTTATATATCAATTCTATTTATTTCTTTGACTCCAAACATCATTCCGACGTATTGTTTTCACCAACACCATGTTTTCTTTCCGTAAATTTTAATAACTTCTTCCATAGTAAATCGTTTCGTTTTGTGTTTCAAAAGCGCAATAATCTCCTCGTCACTTGGTCTCGGACCATCCCCCAAATGAATCCAGTACTTCGCCAAGTCCTTGTAGTTTCCAGTAACCAATCTAATCCAAACTCCAGGATAATCCAAATCTTTGAATACCACAGCTTGTTCCTCGTAATATTGTTGACGTTGCTTAACGAACATTCGAGGGTGATCCAACCAATGTCGAAGTGGGTTCAAGTGGTGGGACGCATGGTAACCGTCGTTGAACGAACGAGGGTTGTAGCTGCTGCTTATGCATGTGATACTGTTTTTACGTCCACCACCATTAGGGTCTTCCCGGTCCAAGAAAGCGTGTTGAGTCCAGTTCCCTTGCATCATTCCAGCACGAACAAAGTGGAAAGGAATCACGAAAACAAAGAGTGTTGGAAGGAAGTACTGGGAGGTCATTATCAAGAGGTAAAGGGCCCCAAAGATTAAACTGTATTCACCTCCAAGGAGCGGAAGCAATGCAAAGTATTGACCTTTTTGGATGAAGTAAAATCCAAGGTCATACCAAGTCTAGGATGGTCAAACTTGATGAATAAAAAACCAACAAAAAATAAACCCAGTACTTACCATAAAGTAAAATCGACCGAAATACACCAACCATCCAATAAGAGAATCGCGCTGATACAACAATGTGGACGAAGCGTCTTCAGGCCCATTGTCGGCAACATGATGCATTTTAATGTGATGGAAGTAGTACTACAAGAGTAATATTTAGATACAATTTCAAATTAGTATTCATGAAAATCAAATGGGCTTACAGTGTTCCAGGTTTGACCACAAAACGGTCCAATTATGTACGGAATCCACAAATTCAACAAGCTAGCACCTTTGACAAAAATAGGACGATGGCATGCGTTGTGTAAAGCATGAACGTATTTTTCCAAAGTCGGTACGAGAAGTATAAGGTGAATTATTGCATGAATGTAGGAAAACCGGTAAAAGAGAAGAAACGCGGAGGGAACGACCGTAAGAGTCATGTACAGACTGAAGTTGATAATGTCCAGATCACGCGAGTCACGGAGAAGAGAGATAACGAACTTCTCGTAAGCATTCTTGGGGGTAATTGGGCCAATAGCGGCATCTGGATGATCCGGATCCCAGTTTTCGTCTAACGCCTGGAGAACGTTGTCATCGGTAATTGGTGCCTTGGGCGGAACCAATTTCTTTTTTTGCGAAGTAACCGCTGGCATCTTCCCCAAGTTTTTTTTTTTTGAGAGAGCTCGTGTGACTTGACAGTTCCCCACTTTATCTGCTCATGACTCAATTTCTGTTCATATTGCTCATTTCTTATTCATATCGGGTACGGATCTATATATCAATTAATACTCATTCTTTGATAAAGTGTTGATTGGGTGCGTTCCGTTGTTCCGGCATGTGAGGCTTAGAATTCTAAAACCGGCTTCCAAAATGACGTTCTCTCCTTACTCTTAAACATATGAAGTGATTTCAATGTACGTGGGTGATTGGATTGATACACACAAAATGACTCCCCTTGAAAAGTTTATAACTTTGCACATGATTCATGGAAGACACATTTAAGTTAATTTTTTTTCGGTAAAAAGGAGAAAGTGGAACCTAAAGAAAGACTACAGTACTGTATACTGAACTCAATGACTTTAAAAAACGTCAATATAAAGAATCCTTAATGTAACTGTAACAGAATTTTTATTTTCATCTTATTGGAACGTTATTTTCCATTTCGAAGGCCATGAACAATCCAAGCAACAGAGTCCAATATCACAGCATCTACATTTTCAGATACTTGTTTCCTCACAACTTCCATGTTGTTATTATCGCCACCCCAAGTCACCAATTGCATTTTCCCATTCGCGGTTCGTTCAGATTCGGTCTCGGATAGCATGGTTCTCATCTGTCGGAAATCACTGATATTTTCGATAATCGGTCGACTAAATGATACAACACCTGAGAGTTGGGCATCGATGGCGAACTTTGTAGAGTTATATAAGGAACTGGATCGTGGATTGGATGTCGGCTTTCCGACTGTTAAGAATAAAACAGGATACTTTGCCTACATAAAGGAATAGATTAAACATCAGCGCAATAATTATACGTATATAGGCTTACTTGTTTTAGATTCAACAAAATGCATGCTTCAGGGTGAAAAGAGGAAAAGTAAATTTTTCGTTCCTTCGCTTCGTTGAAGACAACCGACAAAATCCGGTCGATGTACACATTCAATCCCACAAAGTTCAAATTATCGTCGAGCGACTCTTTGATTACTGGATATTTGACTTCGATGTTGAATCCGATGTGTGATGGTACTTCTCGGAAGGATGCTGCGAGGGTTGGGAAAGGTTGCTGTATCGTATCCGTAAAATTGCTTTTCCACGAACCGTTCCATGGGGTTTTGGATTTCGGATCTGCGATTGGAAGTATCAGGTCCAAAATCCCACTTGAACTTTTCGATCTACGAAGTTTTGGCGGTGGTAGGGATTTATTCGGTGACTCTCGGGGATGAATGGAAAGAAATTGATCCACGGTTAAAAGATTCACCGGTATGTTTACGCCCGTTTCATCTAAAACCCCTTTACGAACAGGAAAATGTTTAGTAGGCTGTTCGTTTCATCTGGAACAAAGGAAACTTACAATCGTGATAGATAACAGGTTCAAGATTTCGGGTCAACTGAACATCAAACTCAACAAAACTGGCACCCAATTCCCCAGCTTTCGCAAACGATAAATTCGTATTCTCTCCGATCGTTAAACTCGGAAAATCACGATATCGCCGATTTTTCCCCAACCCTCGATGCCCAATCACCGTAATTCCGTCTTCATGCGTAAAATCAATCTTTTGAACATCATCAGCGGTATTTCTCGGATGCGTGAAAGGTTTTACAGTTGTGCATTCAACAATTAGTTCAGTATCGGAAGGCAAGGACGCAGAGGATGAGAAAAAAGGAAGAGTGATTCGACCGGTATATTCATTTTGATTTTTTTCCAACCACATTGGTTCGAATTTAGAGTATTTTAGATGCAAAGTGCCGGTCAGAGGAACAATTGAATGCTTTTTTGAGTTTGCAGAGAGGGGCGATACTTTCGATTCAAGGGTGAATTTGAATACTACATCTTCGATATTACCTGTAGTGCAATCAAATAAGACGAAAGGGGGATTTTCGGGCAACGGTAGAGTGAATGAAGTTTGTGAATTCGGAAATGGAATTGCATTGATGGCTGAAACTTGGAGGAAATCGTAATTCTGAAGATTACTCTGATCTGAACTCGGTCGGGAGTCCGAAGAGCCAATAGTCAGGAAAATTGCCGGTGTCGAAATAGGAGCGCACGTTTTCATATTTGTCATGTTGCACAATTGTCGCGCTTGTCAATAATCCAATTTTTTACCCCCAAGAAAAGGTAATCTGGAAAAAAAACACGTTTTCTTCAACCAATAAGACATCATGATCCATCCTCCGCCAATCACATCCTCACTTCGGTATTATTACGATCTGTTAGAATTGGAGTCTCTGGCATCCCAAGTACTTTCCCTTTACTCGTACTGCAACTGTCCGGTGTGTTGCCTAACGACAAATTGCTTGCCCGGACCGATCGCCGAAGCCTTTCAAAATTTAGTAGATTTAGCCGGTACGAGGGAATTTGCCACGTTATTCTCTAAATTGCAGCAATATGTAAAGTGGATTTACGAAGAAATCGACGTCAGCGAAAAACAATGGTTCAATAGAATGCTCGGCGATTGCGGATTAGGCGGATTTGGAATGAACGGTATGGTTTGTTGGGAATTGGATGCCGGTGTAGTATGTAGCATGGGATTAGGAGATGCGAGGTGGTCACTCGACAGCGGGTATAAAATCTATAAAGCGACGAGTCAATATTTTGAGGCGGATTCATAAACTATTCATTATTCAATAACTTATCATACATCTATTGTTAATTCTCAGAACAATTTTTTTAAACATATTTAATCACCAAGTATTACTACCTATTAATGATTTATCTATTTCTAATCTACGGGAATTCCCTTTTTTAATCTCATTTTTAATCACCATATAGACTGAAATAGTATTGGTACAAGTTTTCAATATATTTAGAATCAAAAGTTTTCAGAAAGCCCAAAATTTACAGGGCGGCAGCAAAGAAATTTGCAGCTTTAGTGTAAACATCCTCGAACGCCTTGAAGTTGTCTGGGTTGCTCAAATCAGCTCTTGCTCCACCAAATCCTTGAAAGCGGTTAAACCTCTTAAAATCCATTTTTCTCAAATTGGTTTACCATGATGCATGTTTGAATAGACTTTGAAAGAGTTCAAGTCTTTGAACGGCTTCTGGTTTGCGTTTTCAATGAATTTGTCAAACTAGAAAACGATGTTGAAGAATTTTTTCGTAGATGGGATAGACAGAAACATTGCATACCACATCAACAGGTTCGTGCATACTGATAAAACTACCAACAGGAACCAAAAGCTTTTCACCATCATCAGCGCTCAGCATGGCAGGGTGAATCTGAACAACAGCGTCGAATACACCTGGAACTGATCCAGATGTAACTGCAACTTTCGCTCCCCAACACAATCCGTACACTCCAACCTTTTCATGCCCAGATTTTCGGAGTTCGGTAGCTACGGCGATTAGTTCAGGCTTAGAGTATAAAGCAGGTAAACAAATATTAAGACACCCCTAATGCAATTACACACCAATCGAACCGAGATCAAACCGGCGTTTGCAAAGAATGATTGCAGCAATGCACCGCTATGAATAGAAAAAATAAAGGAGAAATAAAATCACGCGTGCAAAACACTTGAAACTGTTTAATTACTTCTTTTTGCTCTCTTCCGATCCAGAACCATCAGGGAATTTTTCAAGTGGGAAAGGTTCACCACGGAAAAAGTCTGGCATGACCACTCTGTAACCTTGACTGGCTAGAAGGTCAGCACCTTGCTGAGTTTGAGGGAAGTATCTACCAAAAACAATCTAGAATTAACATAGCTGCAAAATTTCAACAAACCCTTACCCAAAGATATCGTAAATAGCAACTAGAGCTTTCTTTGATGATTTATCACCAACGATGTAAGCTTTCATTCCAGCAATTTCTTCCCATTCTCCCTTTGGAACGTAACCTTCTTGAACGACTGGAGGGAGAGAACAACAAGCTAGAAAACAGCAATCGTAAACAAACGGTCGAGTAATGTAAACTTATATTCGATTCCTAACCTTGGTTAGTGTTTGCTAATTGAGACATTCTTTGAAATGAAAAAATCGGTGTTCTTCGAAGTTTTTAATTGGCCGGTGTGGCGTTCGGGTGCGGAAAAAACAACCGATGAATGCGGATCGACTTCCGTGTTTCGCATTTGTATCTGCAAGACCCAAAGTTTTGCCGTACACTCGCCAACACATTGATAATTTCTTATGTCTTTGTTTGGCTCCAGGCGTTCACTCTTCCCGTGGCTGCGGCCCTGGGCATGCATTGAAATGTGTTTTTTATCTGTTTTTTTTTTTTTTTTTTTTTTTTGGATGGAATGTTGAAGAGGAATTGACACCATTGGGGGGCCAATGAAAAAATTTTTAATGGGGTTGGGAAGGGTTGGGGGCGGGGGGGTTT
>JADGJK010000301.1:0-25244 GCA_027600645.1 Nowakowskiella sp. JEL0407
TTTAATTTTCAAGTATGCGGATTTAAATTGCTTTTACCATCGAATCGGCAAGTTCCCCGATAGAGTTCAAAACATGTACTTTACATACGCTGTCGTACTCCGAGCGATTAAGAAATTGACACCTTATTTGATCAAGTTTAACTATTGTACTGGAAGTGATGATGAGACGTTAAAAGTGGAGGTGAGCCAAAAGTGATTTTTTTTTATAAATAACAAACAACTTTTTTTGTAGAACCTCGTAAATCAAATAACATCAACATCACAAAACTGTCCGGAAACTTTTGATGAGCATCAACTGTTTACCAGTCCGGAAGCACCTGTAAATATTGATATTTGATAAATATGTAGTTGAATATTCAGACGTTTTTTTTGGGGGGGGGGTTTTTTTGGCAGGAACTGATGGAACAATTTAAGAAAAATTTCAGAAATGTCTCCCGTATCATGGACTGCGTTGGTTGTGAAAAATGCAGGCTCTGGGGAAAATTACAGGTTACAGGACTAGGAACGGCCTTAAAGGTGTTGTTCTCGTACTCCGAAAGGTTTATAAATTACATTTTTCGTTCAAAGAATAATCATAATTAAAACATATTCTTTCAAGCACTGTTGATTATCGGTTAACTCGTAATGAACTGGTAGCCATATTTAATGCGTTTTTTAGATTATCAGAATCGATAGCAGCAGTGGATGAATTCCGAACTATGTTTAGAAAGCGGCAGCTTGAAAAAGCTGAACAACAAACACTGGAAGTCACAACCGAGCAAGAGAAGATACCTACAACGTCGGATACGTTTGCGAGAAGTGACCCCGCAAAAGAAACAACTCTCCTCAAATCTGCTGGACGAGGCGAGTCAGATGAAGCTTCTACGTCGCCGGTGACAAAACCAGTGCAATCGGCGGAGGAGAGTATATCATTACCGTTTGACCTTTCGAATACATGGATTTCGGAACCTAAAAATCTGCTAACCTTCTCTCTTGGTGCCGTCATAGCTGTTCTCGGGTTGATTAGGATTTTGTATAAAGGATATCAAATTGAAACGGGGGCCATAAGGTTTCCTGAACCAAAGTATGATTCGAACGGAGACAGAATTGAAAAGGACGACGATGAAGAAAACATTCCAAAGTCCAAACAACATCAAAAGCGGCACAAGAATAAGAATCGAGTCCGAAAAGTAAAATAAAAAAAAACTTGAAAAGATTGACCTACTTTCAAAAAACAACACTATTTGCGAAAAAAAATATTTCTGTATGTTTCTTTTTAACTTTATTCTGCCTGATAATATATATAAAATAGAAAATTGCAAAAGTACAAATGCTTGATCAATGGATTTGTCCAAAATAAATACATTAGCCAAAATCAAAGAGAACCAATAATTAGATAGTGAACAATAATACAACATCCTTGATAAATAAAAAAAGTAAAGTATGGCTCATTCTTCCAGCTTATCCACATGTTTCTCTCCTTCAACCCCCTCGCCACCAGATCGAAGCTTTTGCAAATGTTCCTCTCGTAACTGCTCATGACATCCGAACCCAACCCTCAATACCACGTCCGCTACAGTCTGTTTTTGTTGTTGTTGTTGTTGCGCTTGCTGATCGACCTTCATTCGTTTGTGATGTTCGTTTGGAAAAGGGTGGTAACTATTTTTCCTTTTATCAAATTCCTTTAAAAAAAAATTGTAAACGAATAAATAAAGCTAAAAAATAGCGAGCGCTTTACCCCATTTCGAATACTCTTCATTGTTTGATTAATGTAATCAACGCATTTAGTTATATTTTCATCGTGTCCTTCAAATGCAACATGCTTTAAAAAGTTTCAGTGAACGAACAGAAATTACTGTAACTTAAACTCACAAAATCATCAACCTGAAAACTTAATTTTGCCGTTAAGCCGTATTTCTCTTCCAGTGATTTTATTGCTTTTTCTAGAACGTCCCTACGAGCCAGTGTAGACCAAGTTTTCGCGTCTTCCTTGAATGAAATTGTTTTCTTTATGATAGGTGCGACCTGGCAAAAAATTGAGCAAAACTCTTTTCTTTCTTTCTAAGAAATCACATTACCTTTTTCTTTTCATCGTCCCAATCATCTTCCGCTTCCATGTCACTTGAATATTGTTCCTTGGATTTCACGATCGGAACTTTCGTTTTTGGCTAATCTTAAATGCTTCAGATAAACAACGTACAGTGCTTTCTTTTATCAATTCCATACCACTCTCAAACTCTCATCTCTTGGTACGCCTATTACAAAAAATGAAGATACGCAAAAAATATGGAAAAATGACATTCTTGTTATACCCCATCCGTAAGGATTGCTTGTTTTAAGTTTCAATTCGGGATTCATTTTCGTCGATGTCGATGCATTAGTCAAAATGTTGAACTTCACATCTAATTTCGATATTCTGCATTAGAAGTGTTGGAAAAAAAATAACTATTTAGAAATAAGAGAAATTGGCGAGGAAAGTTTTAATAAAATTATGCATACAGTTCAAGTTTCTTTAGCGTTTTTCCTTTGATTTTAAGAAATGGTATATCTGTCGCATTTGATTTACAATAATAGCCGTTCGTATTTGCTTTGATTCCTAAATCATTCCTTCACAATGGGAAAGGAAGTTTTAATATCAAAAAAAGGTAGAAATAAAAAAGCAATATAGCATTAGATTCTTACTCGAAAAAATCCAAATTCTTTAAAAGTATATGAATTGAAACACCTGCAGGTAACTGGTAATCCAAGTAATCAATTTCTTCCGCTTCGGTTGTTCCTTGCCATATCAGAGTTTCGATGTAAGAGGAGGACGGATTAGGGGCATGTTGCATGTTGTGGTTGAGAAGTGTCCTGTTTGAATGAAATGCGAAAGCAAATTGCAAAAAAAAAACCAGGGTGGGAAAATGAAATTCAAATGTCAAAATTTATTGTGATATCTCATGTTACAATAATTATTGACACCTACGGACCTGTCAAACTTTACACGATCTCCGCAGTCACTCCTCGAAACAAACACCCAATAGATTCTTGTTTAACTTACGGTTAATTTATTTTATTATAGACTTCCGATCGACCCTTTTGATAAAACGCCATCCCCAATATATTATCCTCTTCCCGACCAACCAAATCCACGGGTTAAATCATCAACGACTCCTCGTACTCTCCATCTCAGCGAATCCTCCAGCAATTAGACGAAAATAGAAAATGTAAACCCTTTTATAAACAATCACAGTGAATCACATTGAAATGGTGGAACATAGATAATGCAAATTTTATTTACTATAAAAAGATTGGACTTTTTCTTTTTGAAATAGCGATTAAGTCACTGTTTCTTTATTCAATAAAAATCTTTGTTTTCAATCTAAAATTGTGTCTCACAACTCAGAAAGCTGCTCTAAATCTACGGCCATTTTCTTTTCGTAACATCTCGGGGATTGCGTTGCCAAAAGTTTCCTGGCATAAGCCTGATACGTGAAGGCTAAAAAGCTATGATATTCCTACGACAGTATTATTAATCATACGAGGTTGGCAACCAAATTCCAAAAACAATCAAATTTTTCTGAATCAAATCAAGCGCAATCTCAATTGCGTTTTCTTTCTTCATCTTTTCCCCCACAGCTTGTGAATTTGCACCGAATGTCGACAAACCATTTAATACAGCTTCCAGATCTTTTCCAAAGTTAATCGCAGTCAACTCCCACGCGCCGTGACCCTGTTTCTCGCAATTTATCCTCTCAATCTCTCCCGCCCAGAACAGTTGAGCCGATATTTTCAAAAACGGAATCACCAAACTTGGTTTTCCTGCTTGGAACGCCATGTGCGTTGTCCCTAATCCGCCGTGATGTGCAACAACATCCACAAGTGGGAACAAAGCAGCGTGTGAAACAGGATTATCTCAAGAAATGCTACTCTGGAACGCATGTACAATTGGTGGATCACTCGGAACTGCAGCTCGATCTTTCCTCATGTAAGTGCGGAAAATCAAACGAAGCGGGGAAGAAATCTTATTCGTGGCCGTTATAAATCCATTTAGAATTACATCGACAAACGCGGTCGCTTTCTCATCCGAGTAACAAACAATATCAAACATTGACCCGAATCCAACATACAAAAGCTTCAAATTTTCGCTTTTCGCCCGTTCAATGAATCCGAGTAGATTTTGCGGGAGAGACTCTGATGCATTCGCTTCGTTTGGTAAGCCAATATCCCACAACGTGTTGGTTCTCATCCCAATCGCTCGGTTTTGGAATGATGTACTTTGAATACATGTGAACACGTCAGCTTTATCGACAACCAGCTCATTGTGAGGTTTGAATTGCGCTAGCGGTGGAAGATTGTATTCTTCATGCATTTTGGCAACGATCTTTCGGTAAGGCTTCATCAGCATCGGCTGTAACGTCTTCCAAGCGAATAAATTGGGGAATTTGAAAAGTAATTGCAATCCAGTAGGAGGGAATTCGGCTGTCGCTGCCGATGGAGTGGGATTGACTACCACATATGGAACCCGCTTATCCAATATCTCTTTCGCGATGTATTGTCCTCCATCGTACCATGCAAAGGTAGAAAGCACAATCAAGTCGGGGTTACTAGTTCGGGCCTCCAAAACCATATCATAAAACCAGCCTTCGTAAATAATCTGCATTTAATCACTACCTTTCTTCATTGCGTTTATCATTTCGAATACACTCCTCGAGCCGTTCATCACTGTCCTTCCGTGTTCGGAATCGCGCATCACCCTCAAAACAGAGTTTTTCATCGCTGAGAACTTAAATGTAGGAGAGAATGAGGTCACGAAAGACTCAAATTCTTCCTGTGCACCAATCGTTACGTCGTAATCTTTATTGAGATAAAGGGTTGCACATCGCCTCGCGAACCGATTGCTATAAACAAAACTCTTGGCTTAGAGGTTCTTAGAATTGTTTCTGTTAAATTGCTGTGTTCTTTAAAAGCGATCGTAATCCTGGGCACGACACCCAGGGATGGTACAGTTGGCTCTGCATCCTTCCAAATCAAATCAACAACGAAACCGTAATGTATGAATCTTTATTGATCAATGAATGAATCCAGCCTCCCCCAAAGTGAATTGACCGAAAATAAATTAATACTCATAGTTTTCATCATCGTCCTCATCGTCACTATCATCATCATCATCATCATCCTCTTCCCCTTCATCTTCATCCTCGTCATTATCATCACCATCATCGTCATCGTCATGTTCTTGTCTGATCCTCTGTCTTCGTTTATGCATTTCATCTTCAATTGTATTTCTGACGACAAATCGGACAATTTTCACCGTTTTCTTCTGTCCATTTCTTAAAACCCGCGCGATTCCTTGATCCTCTGCTCCTATTGCATACTCTTCGTTCTCAGAATGAAATGGGTGCAGAATAATGCAATGTGAAGCTGTAAACATTTGCAAATTAATATGAATAAAATGATGTTGAGAATAATATATACCTTCCGTCAAATTCAATCCACTGACCGAGTCCTTTGCAGATAGGATCATTACCTTCACAGCCCCTTTAGATCTTTTCTTTCCGCTGTTGGTTTTTATCGCTTTCGAGGAAGAATTCTCTTTGTCATCGACACCCTTAGCTTTTCGCTTTCCTTTGTTCTTTTTTGAGATTTCTTCTTCGTCAACGTCCTCATCTGAATCGAAGTCATCAACTTCAGCAACAGATTCTTTAAATTTCCGTAAAGCGGCTTCTCTCGTTTTCCATCCTTGTCTAAGTCTGACGTTGTTGATCCCGTACGTGTGCAAAGCGTTCGAAACGATATCGGCAAGATTTCCAAATTGAATAAATACGATAAATCGCGCATCAGAAGATTTCTTGGTCGTTGCGTAAATGTAATCAACCAGTTCGCGAATTTTTGAACCAAACTGCATTGGAAAAGATAAATTGATTGATAAAGTTCAATTTAAATGAAATCTCAGCTGATAATACCTTATTAGGGTCCAATCTTCCAACTCCTTCATAATACTTTTCAATCACTGGGACGTCCTTTTTTTTCTGTGGTGGCGAGAGCTGCATAATTGCATCCTTCGTGGTTGGTTGTCGACAACTCGGACACGATCGATGCACTACGACTGCATTAGTGGCACATTCCCAACAAAACGCATGACCGCACGGAAGAACACCAGCATCTTGTTTAATAATTCGGTCTTCCAAACAAACCGCACAATTTGTGTCATTGGTTCCATCCGCATATGAATCCACGAAATTCTTGAAGTAATTGTATTGCGCCTGAGTTGCTCTCAATTCGTTTTGGATGGTGTTCATTCGATTCTGTGCCCTAGCTATGTGTCTATTCAACTCTGCAACTGCTTCTTCATCCCCATTTTCAAGCTCTCGCTGCATTCTAGCGATACTGGTAACGATATCTCCGATATCCCTCGTCATCTGATTAATTTGCGTCGCTCGCGAATTTTGAACTCGTTCGGCAACTTTCTCGATAGTAAGAACTTTGTCACCTTCCGCAGACATTGTGATCTGATAGTGGTTGCATAACATCAAGAGATTTACTTCCGAAGAGTTCAGTACGTGCGACCTGTAGAAAGAAAACTCCGCCGGCGTTTGAGAAACGAATATGGTTTCGTAAATCGGGGCTGGGAAAGTAATATTCGGTTCGTTTCTGCGAACACGGTTCTTGATAAATCGTGCGGATTCAATTTCAAGGTTGCGCCAATTGTGATGTGGATCCAAATTCAAGAAATCGGCACAAGTCAAAACATCTTCAAGGTTCGAGAGTCTAGGAGTGCCGGTAAGACCCCAAATATATTCTGCAGACATAAATCGAATTCTCTTCTGTATGTACTTTGGTCGGTCGTTGATTTCATGAAACTCATCATAGACGATACGGTGGAAATGAAACCATGAGAAAGAGTATCGTCCCATACTAGTTTTATCTTTCGTTATCTTTCCCCGGTACATTAATTCACGCTCATATTCTCGTTCATTGCCCGAATACAGTGGGTTGTTGAGGAAATTGTACGTTAGTATTATGATTTCGGCGTTCACAATATCTTCGATCGACGTATGCTCGTATTCCCGCTTTCCTCGAATTTGCAGAACATTAGCCTTTTTACCAAGACATTTTTGAAACTCCTCTGCCCACTGCTTGCTGATGTTGTTGGGAACCACAATCAATGTCGCCTTGGATAAGATCCGTCCGCTAGGGTGAGCATGTATGAAATCTTCGTCCACCCCTTCTGGTAGTTGAAATGGTCGAGTATGACATAGTGCAATAGTGGTAATCGTTTTTCCTATTCCTGGTTTGTCCTAAACATGCAAAATTAGCGATAATTCACCGATATTGTCAAAAAAAGACTCACCGCAATGATTCCTCCACGAATTCCAGGGTTTTTCTGTTTGATCTCTTCATTCGGACCTATTTCTTTGTTAAACAGATTGAGCGTTCGATCCTCATCAAACGGAAAGATATTTGGCGCATAGTAAAACAAGTCGTCACCATCTTCAACACCTTGCATCCACGCTAGAGTTCGAAGCTGATAATCATACAATCGAATTTTAAAAGGTGAGGCAAGTTGGGAACACGGAATCACATCAAAAGTGTCTGGTATGGGAAAATCTTCGATTCGAATTCTTTGGTCGTTTTCGATATATGGAACGTGCGGTGATTCAGTCAACATTATAGCTTTTCTGCCGTTTAGTAAGTAATTTAAAACAAGTTCCTCCTCAAGCGCCTCGGGAGATTCAAGATTCTTCGAATTCCAATATGCCTCAAAAGTGAGAGTGCGGGAGTTGGGAGCTATTCTCATATAAATTTTGCAGTTGGACTCATAAGCTCGGTCAGATAGAATAAAGAAGTGCGGTTCGGTGTATCGCGCGCGGTTGTAGACGGTACATTTGTAATTGAAGAATTCTCTTTTCCTCCCAACTACTTTGACGCTGTAAGGTTGATGGCCAGAAGTGGAATGAATTAGTTGCACTTGATGAGTTCCACGAAATTCCGACCGTATGCTTCCGGAGTAGTTACCTTGCGATCTACACAACAGAATTCCTTTGTTGGCAGGACGTCGAACTGGGGACTCAGAAGTGGATTCGTCGGAATCAGAAGAAGAGTCCTCGTCAGTCGAAGAAACAGCTTTTGTGGAACGGCGAGCACCCATTAGTTCTTTTCAATTTGATTTCACTTTTTTTTTTGATGGGAAGTGGGCTGGTTATATTTGGCAACTTCGCCTACTTTGCCAAAACACACCACCGATGTTTCATTGATCCAAACTGGCATAATCACACATTTGTTATCCACAACTGTTGCCGGAAAAAACCTTTCTGGGCGTTGTGATCAAACAATTGTGATAATGTTTCCGGGATTCAGCGGATTCTGGGCACAAGGATTGGCAAAAGGCACAGAGTTTGAGAAAAGAAAGAAAAAAGAACACATTAATGAAGTGAGATCAGTTTACAAAAATTAAGGTAAAACAATAACAATTTTTCCAACAGCTCTGCGACTTTCCAACAACTCCATTGCACTTTTTGAATCTTTAAAGGCATATACCGAATTTGCGGGTGGTTTAATCTTTCCACTACCGCTAACTGCATTGTCTTCACTCAACCATTTCAAAATTGTTGGGAAAGAATTGCGTATTCCACCAAAAAGTTGTGAAAACTTTCGAGTGTTTGTAAGTGGACGCCAAATGGATAGAGCCATCGTTTTTAGTATCAAGTAGAATGAGAATGATTCCATGTCTTTGAATTGACCCACGACAGTCGCAAATGATCCCGTTTTTGAAAGGACGGTTTGCGCCAGAACCCAATAACTGTGTAAAAATAAAGAAAAAACATTGAAACAACCATCAGTAACTTTAATTTATTTATTCCACGTTTGGTCACTTACTTGTCTCCCCCGACACAATCAATCATAATATCGTATTCTTCCGCAACAGTCATTTGTTCTTGAAGAGGTGCGATGGTATAGTCAATCACTTTGTCTGCTTTCAATACATCCAGTACGAAGGATTTATTCTTTCCAGAGCAGATTCCAGTCACGTTGAATCCATAGTACTTCCCAACTAAAAAGTATAATAAACAATCAGCCGCTCATTTCATGCAAATCATCCTTACTTAGCACTGCCCAAGATCCAACTCCACCTGAAGCACCGATAACAAGAATTTTTTTGTTTTTGTTGTCTGGATCGTCCGGGGAGATTGGTAATTGACTCAAAT
Source organism: Nowakowskiella sp. JEL0407 (assembly GCA_027600645.1). NCBI lineage: Eukaryota > Fungi > Chytridiomycota > Chytridiomycetes > Cladochytriales > Nowakowskiellaceae > Nowakowskiella > Nowakowskiella sp. JEL0407. The sequence continues at coordinate 9,168 of JADGJK010000301.1, forward strand.
AAACGGTAGCGGCGGACATGGCGGCAATACCCACGGATGCTGCCTGTTCATGCGAGATGTGTGCAGGCTTTAGCTCCAACAAGTCAAGCTTCGTGGAGAGAGTGACGTACCTAAAAAAATCAGATTGCAAAAGTAAAAATTAACCAAATATTGTCATAGTTACTCTGCACATGCACCATTTCCAATGCGGGTGTCGGATATCGATCCGAAAACTTCATCATCAACTTTAAACTTTGCAGCAGCTTCTTTGCCAACCTCCACTACCACTCCAGAGAAATCCATTCCCGGAATTGCAGGAAAAGCAGGTTTGAAGAACATTTTCGCTACGCCATGCATTATATGCGCATCAGCTTGGTTAAGCGACACGGCTTTTACTTTTAACAATATTTCATCGTCCTTTATCTCAGTTGGTTTTGGGACAGTCTGAATGGAGAAGACATCAGAAACTCGGCCGTATGTGTTGTAGCAGCCAATGGAATCTGAATTATTTAGGGAAGAGATTGTAAACTTTACTGATCTAGAGGGAAAGAAGTCCTATTCGAAATCTTACGAGTCATGTTTTGGTTTTGTTATAACCTTGACTTGTGGTACAGATGGCGCTGTTATACATACCACCGCTTGTTTTGAACTTGGCCAAAAAATTTTACGATATTAAAGATACTAATAAAATTTATTGCGCTGCCTGAGATCCGTCTTCTCTTTTTTCAAATTTGAGGAATGGGAGTCCATTTTCTTGAACATGAACAACGATCCCATACGCTGACACTACAGAGGCCATGATCCATCCTGCAAATAGTGCAGGTCTGATCCCAGCTGTAAAAAAGAAAGGAAGAGGAATGTTAGGCAGTAATTACGTGATCTTTTACATTTTCACACCTGTGCTACGGTACAAGAATCCACTTAAAAAGGCCGCAGAGATATGGTTGTAATAATCGGACTTTCCATCTCTTAACCTAGATAGCCCTGAATCCAACAAAGCCCAAGATAACGCTACATGAACAGCTAAATATGAGAAAATTTCGATCTTATTCGAGAAAGCTTACTTAAAACACCCATTCCGTTTGCAGCTCGTGGTCCATACCGCGTAGTAGAATTAAGCACGCTATTTAATCGTAATCTAAACAGTTTCCCTTGCGACGACCGTAAACCCCTTATAATACCATATAATCCACCGGTCGAAATTCCTAATAATAAAGTAAATAAACAAACAAATCCACTTTTACAACTCGCTGCATAATTACCCAATAAATATCCCATTCCAGTTCCATATAAACATTTATCCGAGTCATTCCTCATTGGAAACGGTCCAAACGAACCAGCTAACTTTATTTCTGGCATAAACGGATTCTCTTCAATCGTCAGGTATTCCACACCATTATCTAACCCCAAAAACTTTTCATTCGTTAACTTTACGCCTCCCAGCATACTCGAGACTGTTTCTGGTTCCAGTTCGGCTAATGTTTTCGGTTGCGGTTTTTGTGAGGAAGAGTCTTTCTCCTCCTGATCTTTTTTGTTTCGATTAAAAAAGCCAAACATTATGTATGTAGTTATTCAGATGCGATGGTGGATGATGGTAAAAATGTTGTCGGAGGAGACCGGTTTCGTTTTTTTTTTTTGACTTTGACAGGTGAGTCGATTGAAGGAAGATTTTTGCCTGACTGTTGCTCTTGATGAAATAAAAAAAGTTTATTTATAGCATATAAGAGTTTTGCTGCATTAATCTGTTCAAAATTCAAAAGTCCACGTTTGTGTGATTTTTGCCATGGAAAATAGGCAACACTTGATCTATATGTGTCTTTTTCGTGGACCGTCATTATCGAACAAAGATAATTCAGATCTGATGAATCTGTCAGTGTGATTTGATCAACTTTGATGAAATTTGCTGTGTAACTGTAAAAAGCGATGGCCCACAACATAAAATCTGTTCTGATTGAATATGAAGAAAAGGTTAAAGAAACTGCAGTACACACTGGGCAGCCCGTCTCCAGCTTCACTCGCCAAGTATGTGTTTTATTCAAAGTCGAACATCTTACGCATCAGCTCTGTTTGAGGATTTCTAGTGAATACGAAGAAATTCTAACCGACGAGGTATGGAATGTCCACATGTGCAGCTATGAATGCTTATTGATTTTATGATGAAACGCATAGAATATACGGCATTTGAATGAAGGGGACAAATTAAAGCTTACTTCTTCTCCGAAACTACTAGCCCTAGAATACACACGTGAACTTAAATCCGAGGACCAGATAACCATTAGAAAAACATTGTTTAATCTGAAGAAATACCTTATTGTAAATATTAATTACTCGACTAGATTGGGAAAAAACACTTTATTAATTGTAAGGATTTGATTAGGAAGAAGAATTCGCGAAAGAATTTTCAAAAAAAGGGTTGGAACGATTGCAAGAATTAATCGTTACATCCCAGGGCAACATTCTGGCGCAGGCATTACTTTCTCTTCAAACTCTGACAGAACATGAATTCGGTTGGGAAAACTTTAGCAAAAACTTCATCAGCGCTGTATTATCATCATACCGATTTCTTTTTATAAATTATTCAATTTTTTCTTAATTTAGCTGGTTGCGATAATCGTAAAGCAAAATCTTGTAAATATATGCAGACCGGCAACGGAGATAATCATCAAATTGGTACTTGCAGATAAATCTGATCCAAACGCGGCAATTCAGTGCTACGGATTCAATGTAATTAATAACGCAATATCTAGTCAGCAATCATTTCTCCCGACTTTAGTTGGTCGGCTATTGCAAACGGACGATTTGCTTCGTCTCGGATCAATGAACTTGATAAATGTATTGTTTCGTCACGCGACGGACCAGCATAGAGATGAGTTCGTTCATACCTTGGATATGCTTCACATTCGAAACGTCGTTTTGGAAATTATTTATCAGAATCCTGCCGAAGAATTGATGAAACAAGTTTACGAATTTCAGCGACTTTTAATATTGGAAGGGAACAGGCGTAAGACGTCGCCAGTAAATATGCACAACAAAGATCACGTCGGTATGTTGGATGAAATCTGGGGTGCGACCGGAATCGAACCTTTTAACGACTATAAGTGGAGACTACTCGGGTTTGAGGTTATCTGATGTTTAAACTGAATATGATTTTTTTGTGCCTCCTTTTTGCTTATATTTGTTTGCTTTTATAGAGCGAACGACCTCATCGAGAATTATCGAGAGTTGGAGTGCTGGGTTTGGAACTTTTGTATGACTTTGTTACGTCTGATACTGCGTACTTTTCAAGGGTCTGGAATATTGCTTTCGAAATTGTGGTGGAATATTAATCAAGTAATTTTTTCAGATTATTGGAAAACAAACGACGATTGCAGAAGAACTGAGGTGTCCGCTGGCGCAAGCGCATATTGAAGTTGTAGAAATTCTCGCAGATCATTGGGAGCTAAGCACTGGATGTAATCTTACTTGGTTTTTACGTAGTGAGAAATTTTGCTAACTATTTAACAAGATTCGACATCCACGACTTGTCATCCGTTGCTATTTTCTCTTGAAGTCGCATTACGAATTACACTACGGTTATTTTTGAAGCTTTGGGACGAGGTCGATAAAGTAGAATCACAGGAAGCGACTACCGGTAGCGTTGAAGAGATAAAACAACCAAGTTTAGCAGTTCGGAATGAGAAGGTGATACGTGTCGCTGCAACCGTCCGATCGCATTTTCGAAGAGTCGCACACATGTTTGAAAATCCACAGCCCGAATTGCCGTTAGTCTTCAAGGCTCAGAATCACCTACTCAATGCGTTTGAGTCCCAAATGTTAAATATACCTTATTCTACAATTCGACAAAAACAATTAGCAGAGCTAGAAGCCGAGGATGATTTACTATTTAAGATGCCAGTCCGGTGGGTGATTTTTTTTTCTTATAAAGTAATGAAATGATGCGAATTTGTTTATTGTTTAACAGAAATTTGCGAGAACAGCTATATAAGGAAAGCTTTGAATTCATTAAAAATCAAAGAATCGGATGTCTGATGGCGGGTGCTTGGTTTCCAATAACGAACAACCGGAATAAGACGAAATTGCAATTTCGCTTTTGCCAACTTAGTCCGAATGGGAAGTTTCTACACTATGATGACTTTATGGACGTTTCACCTGATCGGATACCATCATTTAACAGTTTAACGAAAAAAAGTACTCAATTTTCTTTAAAATTTTATCAGACTAATATTTCCAATTAGTCGAAATCTCTTTAATAAACGGAGTACATACGGGGAAAAACTCAACGTTGTTTACATCGAGACGGGTTACAACACAAGAAGATCCACGTCTGTGCTTTTCACTAACCACGACGTCGGCTTCGAGTGAAGGGAACGGAAACTTTACGTCGCTAATGGATTTTGTATGCACATCTCCTACGCAATACTCAGAGTGGACGGATGGATTCAACATGCTTCTAGACCAAAACATTACAAGTGATGAAACGGCGGCGTATATTCAAGAACTGACCGATATGAGACTAAAGGTAGCGTTGCTGGATATTACGGCGTACGGGATTGAAATTCCTTCAATGATAAAGTTACCTGAGGATGTTTCTGGGTTGGTGGATGGTCAATTTTGGTATGATGGCGAGTATAATGCCAATGGGGATGAAGACGGTTGGACTGGGAAGGAGGAGTATAAATTAAGCGTGGTATCGGATGATAATGGTGCTGATGATTTGAATGTGGAATCAGCGGAAGAAGATGCTGATGATGACGGTGGGTTCAAAGGACGATCATTAGGAGTGGATTTTCTGGATACGGAAGCTTTTAATACTTTAAGTCTTGGATCAGCTCCTCGTTGAAATAATTCTTTTATAAAAGGACATTATTACATTCTCTTTACTTTTTGATTTTTCTCATGGCAAACATCATTACATTCAGGAAAAGCTTTTGCCCAGGCAACAGAAAAAAAAAAGAAAGAAAGAAAGAATGCGACTGATAACCCACAATATGTTACAATGCCATGCGAGAACCTGCACGACAAATAATTTCCCTTTAAAAATCGAAGATGCAGAAGTCCAAACTATTGATGCAGAATTCAATCCAAACTTTATCAAACGAATAATTAACCGTTTGGATTGGCCGGCACTTGTTGCAGCCGCGTATATGGTATATTTAAGGATGATGAATTATATTAAAATGTATTAGATGAATTTCTTTTTCTCTGTTTCCTTTCTACAGCTTGGCGTCGCCCAATTACCACAAGAACCACCAACCGCAGAAGCAACCAACGAACAACTGGAGGTTATTCACAATATCGTTTTGCGAGTACGTGAATTTCTAACAAGATGATTAATCAATTGGTCTAAGATATATTCCTTTTTTTTTTTAAAACAGACAAAAATTCAATCAGGAAGAATGGTTTGTCCGAATTGTACCCACGTGTATCCCATAGTGAATGGAATCCCGAATATGTTGCTTCAAGATGGTGAAGTTTGAAATATAAAAGACAGAGTATATTAAAAGAAAAAAATTCTTTAACAATACTTTTCACTTGCTCTTACTCCACGATTAATGGTTGGATATCGCATAGCTAATATTTTCTTTAATATTTGCAAGAATCAAATTGAAAGATCAATTTGATTTGGATTCTGCCAGTGTTACATGATGTCAGTGTCATGCATAACTATTGGAGCTTTTGCTTGAGATTTGGCTCGGAAGAAACACCTTGAGTTCATGGAAATTCCGTCTCAATAGCCGAAATAGAATTACTTTATGGAAACCCGAACATGAATTAATCCGTAACATGGTTTTCACCACCTTAAAACTGTCAAGAATTTGAATCAAGATCGAAGTCAATGAATTTAGAATCACTTCCCAACGAATGTCTCCTCCGTCTTCTCGGTTTCATCTCTACAAAAACGCTAGGTCGAATAACGCAAGTATCCCACAAACTTCACGATTTAATCGACAATGACGATTATTTGTGGCAATCTCGATGCAATGAGGAATTCGCACCTTTCCGAATCGAAAAGTTTGAAAATTTCGTAAAGTTTCCTTTCCAAAAGGTGAAAGATATTTACTTCTTCCTTCTTCGTCCTTTTGGCAAATTGCTGGGGTTGTGGCAAGCGGATAATCCATTTTATATGGTATGCTTTTTAATTTAAAACAGTGAAATATCTGTTTAAATAAAACTGATTTGATTAATGAAATAATTAATAAAAATCTAGGGACAAATGATTTCAATATCCCCCGACTTTGAGTCTGGAGCGATTTCCGCCTACAGAATTACAACCCGAAACGCACTCACTGACCAAGGTCGTGCCGATGAGCGAGCATTCTCACTATATGGTGATATTTCTGTTGATAGCTTTGAAGTGCGAGTGACGAAAACAAAAATTTTTGAAATTCGTTTCGAAGTTGTTGATGGTGTTTTTACGGGTCAATCCGTATGCTTGGGTGGAAAACTGGGAGGTGAATCGGTTTCGGAGCATTCTCTTGCCGTCAGCGGTCCGCAAGGGAAATTGAGAGGTTAATCACTTCAAACTTGTTTTTCTTATATCAATCTATATTAATTTGCAGAATATTGTGTTAAATCATGTAGAACTTGCGCCGTCGCAACAAACTGGTCTCTGGCCGTTTCCGCAAGGGAGTCCACTTCCTTTCGCATACATGGTAGCCAGCAGAAGCTCGTCTTCTTCATCACCGACATCATTTGGTCAAAGTCCCGACAGCACTTTACTCTCGCTATCATGCACAAATGACTGCTACACCTACAATTTCTCACGGCTATTTTCGCTGCAGGCTAGACGTGCACTTCCCTCGAATCTGCAAAACAATAACTTTTCCCAAATATGGAGTAAAATCAAGTTTTCTGATGCCGCACCCAGTGATGTTCCGATTGCGCCGAGAGAGGGGATTTGGACGGGATCTTACTCTACACATGGGCTAGAGATTTTGTTGTTTCAGTACACAACGAATGAAGAGAACCAGTGTTGTTTGGAGGCACACAAAATTACGGGCGACCTGAATGTTCCGAGAGGAGAGTTATCTTGGAAAACTCAATTTACAAATCCGCGACGAACCATTTCCTCTGAAGCTGGTCAGTTTCATGTGACCGATACAACAGAGTTTAACGATGATAAAATAATGATCTATGATGGAATTGGGAAAATTGCAATGGCAGGATATCAGGGAGTTACAGAGACCCCAGCGGAAGGTGAGTTTTTGTGGTTTTGGGTTCTTAATTTGAACTAACGGATTCTTTAGTAATAATCGTCAGCGAAGAGGAGGTGTATGTTCACTGGAAGGAGTTGTTTAAAATTTCTCTCTTTCAAAGAGTCAATAGTCTCTATCCATAACATAATATATTTGTATGATAGTATGATTAGAAAAACACTTTAGAGCACATTTCGACAGGCTGCTTCAACCACAGTAAGGAGTTCGACCACATTAAAGTTCATCACGGGTTTCGGCTTTCTTTGCCTTCTGCTTCTGCAAGTGAGGACATTTTGAAGCTTCTCCTTCGTAATTTGGGTGAGGGTGAGCCGAATCTTTGTACTGAGCGTGAACTTTAGCAGCGTGTGGGCATTTTGAAAGGATTGGGCACGCTTCGTGTTTCTTGGGGTCATTCTTGATCTTTTGGTAGTATGGGCTTTGATATAAAGTCAGATTAAACGTCCATGGTTAATTGATACATGAACCTTTACCATTTGTCTTTCAGGGGGCAGTTCGAAGCTGTCCAGTCGATTTTATCAACTTCACCACTTTGCAAGGCCTAAACGAAATTGATATGTGTGTCAGATTTTAAGAAAGGGGCGAAATAAAGAGTAATCTCGCACACCTTGAAGAAACTACATTTCTCGGCAAGTGGACATTTATGGTTTTCCTCAAACAGCAAATCTACAACGTCTCCAGCATTTTTATGTTTTTTCTAAATAAAAATGTTATCAAAAAACCCACCGCCAGAAAAAATTCAAAGCAAATTTACATAATAAGGACAATCAGCAGCTGGGCAAGGTTTCTTTTCACCATCTTTTCCTTCAACAGCATCGGTATAGTAAGGACAGCCAGCGTCAGCAAGAGGACATTTTGCAGCTACGAAAGAGGCAAGAAACAAAACAACAAGAACTGACAACAATTTCATTCTGTCTTAGCTTTTTTGACGAAAAAAGCATACTTTTTCGTGTCAAGGGATCATTTAAGGTATCATGATACAGTAACTCAATTTGAATTTATTGTGCATAAAAATAAAACGGAAATTGATAAACATCCAAAAATACTGAGCAAAGTGAACGTCCAAAATTACGTATTCCCACCAAAAAAACCACCACCAATATCCTCCCACTCAGTTAAAGTCGTTCTCGTTATTGTGTTCGAATTATACAAGGATTTCGTTCCCAAAGCAGGGAGTTGAAAATAATTCACCAAACCACAAGCGACCTTTCGACCCAGAACCAATAAAGTTTACGAAGATAAACTTTTCCAAATAATTTTCACGTTTTCCGTTTCGTTATCTCCATATCATTCCTCATTTTTTCACGTTCAAGTCCTCAAAAGTCTATGAGGTAAAAAAAAACCACCCATTAAAATGCTATTCCCACCACAATCAAATACGAACTACACTAACCTTATGAATAGAATCCCTTAAATTCTCCACTTGCTTCTCCGAAGGCAAAACCCCTCGCAATAACGACACCAACCTACCGACTTCCTTCTCCAAGGCAGCATTGTGGACCCCGCATCCGCTCGTCGTGTACGATGAACAAGACTGTAAGATTCGTTGTCGATTCTCAACGGTTTGTGAAGACGGTCGTGGACGGCTAACCAAGTGCTCACGACGACACTGAGAAAAGTTTGAAGTGGAGTTGTATTGCTGATTCATTGGTAATAAATGTTGAGTTGATTGATAAGACGGGAAATGTTGCATTGTATAAATAATCTGGAAACAGAAACAAATTATGGACGGACGGGTGGTTTTTTTATATCGAAAATTTTTTTTTGCAGTGGATGGCACGGTTTGACGGAGAGGCACAAATTTTATCCATGCCATCTTTTTCGAATTTGCATCTGAATCTGATTCTTTACTAATATTACTAATCCATATGTATTGGCTATAAGTTTGTATTTTTTATGAGGTTTTCATCAGTTATTGGCAACTTAAAAGTATACGTCCCCGTCATGCCCACCAAAAGACTCAGCAGCGATGCTGGGCAAATGTCCCAACCTTGGAAGAGCACGAATATAATGACCCGTTGATGCAGGATTGGTAATAAAAATTTAATATAAACAGATCATAAAAATATATTTTTTGGCTTTTCCCCCCGTCTCACTCAAAAAAAACAACAAATGGATCCAATGATTTTCCTAATTATTTACTGATTGTCCGTCCTTTTTTCGATACCGCCGTATACAATAAATCAAGTGAATCTTCATATGCTTTAGGTGTATGATCAGATAGCATACTGGGTGAAAACCTCAATTCGCTAAACAAATCACGCACATCTTCACATCGATGTAATTTTATCCGCGTTGTCACACTCTCGGATGTGGCTGCCGTTACGTTCTCCGTTGGAACGATCGCGTTGCTCGTTGTCGCCTCTTCGGTCCTTGATTCTTGCTTTGTTGGTGCTACGTCATTGTATGCTGATGAGCCAAAAATCCACGAAGATAGCGAGCTCGAACTTTGGTTCAAAGATGATGAATCCGTCGATTTCACCGTAATAGATGTCTTTGACGATTGAATCCAATACACCACTCCGGGGGGATACAGTTTATCCGCAACCATATTCTTTCGCAACTCCAAAACAATATTCCAAAAAAACTCATCATCTCCAATTTCACCTTCTTTCACACCACTCCTTCGACTCCAACTTCGGTTTAATGCTTTCCCAATAATCTTCTCTGATATTCCCTTATGCTCCGGATCTAATAAATGTGTAGATACGGTTTTCAGATCTCGAACAAGTCCAAGTGAGAGCGACGGAAACAAATCATCCCCGTTTATGATTGATGACACAAGACCTCGTGAGTAGCCGTTCGCCAAATGATGTGAAACGCAGCTGGGTGATCCGAATGAATAACAATGAATAGGTCGATTTGGAGGAAGCCCGCTTTCGCTGCTCGTTACATGTGATGTTTGTGATGGTGTAGATGTGAATTTCGATGTCTGAGTAGACCATAAAATCGCCAGTAATGAAGCCACTCCCCCACCAAGACTATGTCCACACTGTAATAGGAAACCTCAATTAAAAAAATAGTGCCACAAAATAAACCTCCTTACCAAAATCAATCCATAATCAGGTAAGTCGGTGAGGTACTTTTTAACACATGCAAATATCACATTGCTTGGATTCTTCTCTGCAATCTTTCGCGCTAATCTGACCATTCCACCATGTGCAAAATGTGGTTGTGCAAGTCGTTCTTTTTTCGATCGGCTTTCACTCGGCACTTCAAATTCTACATACTTGAACAAAGCTAAAATGAAATAGAAGCCGATAAATCCAGTTAGTTTAGAGATAAAATCACCAAACGCAAAATTCACCATACCGTCATGCAATAAGTCCGATAATCCCAAAGTTCCACGCAACGTCAAAACAACACACTTTCGCTCATGGTCCAACACAATATAATGAATCAGCGGCTTCAATTTCGGTGACCCCATTAAAATTCCGTGTGGACCATCATCGCTGGCACCTGTTTGTGATGTCGAAGTAGTCGTAATCTTATTTTGCTCTTCATGTTCGTCCACATATTCTTCATGATCTTCAGTTGAACGTCCCGCTGAATAGCCAACTTCTGCTCCAACCGTGTATGAACTGGATACTATGCAATCAATAGATATGCCTGTATGCATATGAAACGCGTAGTGATTAGGGTGATGTAATGGATCGTTTGTATAGATTTCTCGTACTCGACCGATGTTGAAAACATTCATAAAGTGTCGTCCATATGATCCGGACGCAAATCGTACGTATCGATTGAAATTGTTTAATAACGAGAGGTTTGGGTAATGCTGATAGATTGTTAGATCGCTTGGTGAAGTAAACGAATCTCCTCGTGATGGTCCGGGTGCGGGGTCATCCGCAGCTGTGGAAGTTGCGGCAGCGGTGGTTGTCATTTCAATTTTGGCTGTGGTCGTCGTAGAGTGAGTTTCATTTCCTTGTTGCTTGAATTGACTCACTGTATGAAGTGTGGTTTTGCTTCCTGTTAGTGACTTTGTTGAAGAAGATCGTCCAATTGTATGCTCCTTTCCATCTGCATCGGCGGGATTCACAACCTGGACAGTTGATTCCGAACTCCGCGACTCTTGATACAGAGATTGTCGAAGACTTGGGCTTTTTACGTCACCAAGTTTACGAAGCTCATCTACCATCAAAACTCTCGCGCTGCGAGACGCTGACAAGCTGACCGCTGGCGACAGAGGGACAGTAGTTGCGGACATAACTTCAACCTCACAACTGGTTTCTTCTATTACCTCGCCAGATCCAATTGACGTTAGACTGAGTTTTGAGAGGTTAGGTAAATCCGATGCAGACTTCACGCGCCCTGAACTGCCTAGTGACATTGTACGTTGCTCCGATAAAGAAGAAATTGAAGACTTTGATGAAATAGATATCGATCGAGAATGTCCTAAAGGTCGCTTTTGAGAAGAAATCGTCGCCGCTTTGTAAACAGCCTCTCGCGCAATCTCGCTGTATGTATCAGAGAAATCTTTAGACATTCGATCGAGAAATATTTCTGATTGGATCGACTGCGATTTCGGATTCATTAAAAGACCTTCATCATCGGGTTCCAATATACTGAATCTGGTTGGTTCTTCCGTACCCAATATCCCATCCACATTGATCGGTAAAGCGTCTGCTTCGTCAATCAAAGATTTCGCATCGTCTATTGTCTGTATATTCTTTCTCAACTCGGACGCTTCTTCAATAAACGACCGCGAATCGAAGGACTTTGCATCTGATCGTGAAGAAACTGTAGCTGTGCGCTTCAAGTCGGAACGGTACGAGGTGCCAGGTGAAGGAGAGATTAACGGAGTATCTACCAATTTGACAGTATCTAGTGAGGTGATTATTCTTGGAGATTCAGCAATTTCCACCGGAGTATATATTTTCAGATCCTCGTCCCGTTCAGAAGGATCGCTAGCCCACTTGATTGTGACATCTTTGTCATCAACATCATTGTCAATCGAATCCATCCCAGCCAGTAAAGTATTTCTCCAAGATGAAGAAGTTGTTGCCGTCGCACTGTCTACCGCAACCATTCCTTCATACAACATGGTTAATCTCAGAGTCTCATGTTTCTTCTTCACTGTCATTAGCTGTAAGCATGCATATGCTGTAAGTGATTTCGTAAGGCCTCCCAATGTGGCAATCGTCGCAAAGGTTGTTCCAAAGAACCCTCGACCCGGAAGAACGCCTTGCCCGTTATTTAATTCTATTAATTCCTGCCTAACCATCGAGACTAATGCTGCGAGAGCCCGAGATGTTTCGGTTGATCCAAACAACCCATCAAATACTCGAACAGTCTCTTCTGCAGCCTAAACAGTTGAAAGTGAAAAATTTTACAGATTAAACAAATTAGTCAACTATATGAAAATCCACGCACTTTAAATGAAAACTTGACAGTTTTCGTAGTAAGATGGAAAGTAGCCAGCGTGAACAGTTCGGCTAAAGAAAACGTATTGTTGATCACTCCGATGGAAATGCTCGTATATCGGTCAAGTGCGTGATGGAACAACGAAACATGCTCAGGTCTTTACAAAAATATTAACAAAAAAATATTAAACAACTCGGAAAGAAAAGACTTACAAAGGTTGCGCAACATCACTCCCTTCCTCTATCTCTGACACATCGCTATCCAAAATCGATCGCTTTGAAGGACCCAGATGCAAAGACCTGGCTGTATACAACGCATTCACCAACAACGAACGACCCAACCCCAACGACATACTGGTCCCAACTTTAGCAGTTTCCAACGCAGTATCAGCAACCATTCCAGCAGCACGCAGTGAAATCCGGGCTGTAGTCGCAACATACGAAATAGCTCTAGCAATTGATTCATAGTACAAAAACGGCGGCTGGTTTTCAAACAGTAAATGGTCTTTCTCAATTTGCTGGTCGGTGTCATCTTCTACTTCAACTTCGTATTCAGGTGGGATATAATTTACATTCTGAGGTTGTGAATTTTGAGAATCGAAGTTTGATGACGTTGATTCTGTGGGGTTGCTGTTGGATGGGGTGTCTTGGGGAGGTATTAAATTCGAGGGGTACGTTGAAGACGAGGAAGATACGTCAATGGAGGCGATTTCTTCTTTCAAATCTTTGGTTGATGTCCGTCGAAAAAGGTAAAGTAAACTTGAAATCATTTTGGCAAATTTGCTGAAACTCTATTTCGGGATTGTGAGGGGAACTATGGCAAAAGGAAATCGACGAGGATTGAATGGTCTAAATTTAAAACAGAACGTTAGGATTGAAACAACATTAAATCAAAAATTGTAAAACTCTTACGTAGTGTAGGTGAAGTAAAATTTGTAAATGAAGATATTTTTTTGGTAGATGTCAAAATGAAAGCACAACTTGTAATAATAAAACACAAATAATGAATTTGAGAAAATGTAAATTGTTGTGTGAATTTAAAAAACAAAAATTTAACGAGGGTTTAGAAGAGTGTTTGTGGCAACCCCATGACCAAGTCAAAAATATTTGCGTACAATATGCCGAACGCATCGATGCAAGAATATCTCGCCAAGAAATACAATGCCACCAGATCAATGTCGCTTTCCGATTCCTCAAAGAAAAAAACTAAAAAGTCTTCTAAATCTTCTGTAAAAATCATCGACGAGGATGAACCACTCTGGTCCACTTCAAAAAAATCTTCCCAACCCGTTTTCACCGATACCGACTACGATACCGGAAATTCTCGAAAACTTGAAGTTGACGAAGGATTACCATCCGTAACAATGGTATTTGAAGACGGTTCAACCGGCGAAGCTAAATTTTCTACCCAAAATTGGGTTACGGTCGAGGGTGACCAAGACGAACCAGAAAAGTCTTCGCCGCCGCCAGAAAAAAAACGTAAATTCTCTCCTCGCGAAGAAAAGTACACTCGCGACGATTCTCCACCTCCACGAGCCCGCAGTCGGATTCAATCCCATTCTCCGGAACCTGAGAAGCGCAGTCGTATCCACTCAGAATCGCCGCCACCGTCATCTAATCGCTCGAAAGATTCACAGTCACAACCCATACCGTCTAAGCCTGGATCTAAAAACCGCAGAAACCAACCGGCTGAAATGGTCGCGGAAGCAATTCACCGTGATAAATTCGGTCGAAAGATTGATATGGAAGCGTTGAAAGCTGAAGAGGCTGCAAAGGAAGCAAAAAAATTATTAGACGAGAAGGAGAAGTTGAAGTGGAGTCAAGGTGTTGCCCAGAGACAATTACAGAAACAAATGGAGGAGCGGATGGAAAGTGAAAGATCGCGACCGCTTGCTATTTATGAACACGAAAGAAATGAGACATTGAAGAATAGAGAACGATGGGAAGATCCAATGGCGAAAATGGGCGGAACCAAAGCTAAATCGAAGAGAGCAGAGTGTCCGTATCCAGGACCTCCGAATAGATATGGAATAAAACCTGGGCATAAGTGGGACGGAGTGGATCGATCAAATGGATTCGAGAATAAATTGATTCAACAAAAGTACAGCAAAGAGATAATGAAAGAAGAAGCCTACAAATGGTCAACCGAGGTAAGTTTGGATTAAATTTCGCTGAATTTTATTTTGAATCGAACTAATCATATTCTTAAACAGGATATGTAAATCATTTAATTTTTAAAAGGGATAATATATATATAAAAAAACAACACAACATCAATATAATGAAATTCGCCACAAGTCAACAATGTTCCAGGCTTATCACCGAATTCTCACTCGCCGTCCAGTTTTCGTGCAAGCGCTAACCACAGGTCTCTAAAAAACAATCAAAATTTCAAATACACAAAATTACATTTTTAACCGCGTCTCGTTTCCAAAAAAATACAGGTGCATTATTTGCAGTTGGAGATTCCGTCGCGCAACACGTTGTGGAAAAGAAAGCAATTTCCAAACATGATTTTGCCAGAACCGCTCGACAAGTATTCTTTGGAACTTGTATTGCTGGTCCAGCGGTCGCGGTTTGGTACAGAGTTTTAGAAAAGCGGGTTAAATATTCCAGCGCAATCACAAGTAAATTTTATAACTACTTTCTTTATACTTGATTCTTTCGCTTATTTGCGGGGTTTTTTTATTTATGATAGCTACTATTGCTAGAGTTTTTGTCGACCAATTATTGTTTGCACCGGTGCGTGTGTATTTTTGATTTGATTTTCACAAGTTCGGCATAACGACTAATAATACCGATAATATAGGTTTTCATAGGGATCTTTTTCTCGACTATTGGATTACTAGAAAACAGACCTGTCGGAGAAGTCCTTGAGAGAACAATCACGGTATTATGTGATCTGTATATCAATCAACGTTTTGAATTTTTTTTTTGTTTTTCTTTTGGAAAAGGTATACCCCGAAGCTTTAATCAATAATTATAAGGTATGGCCGGCAATACAGTTGGTAAACTTCTTTTTCACTCCATTGCATTATCGAACCATGGTGGTAAGTTTTAATCCCAGTTCTTTGGTAAACTTACATCTTGATCTTACATATCAACAAGGTAAACACCGTCGCAATTTTTTGGAACACTTATCTCTCACATAAAACTCAAGACTCTTCACAATTAAAAACATCCGTTCACTAAAGAAAAACTGGTGGGGTAAAAAAAAAAAATTTAAAATAGGATTTTATTTTTTTTTTTTTCTTGGTTTATTTTTTTGTTATTTTATATGTTTAAAAAATGTTTAAATTTTTCTTTCTTTTTTCTTTCTCTCTACATAAACTCACTCATTTTCACCGGCTTCCTAACCGCATTCGAAAATCCTTCATTGTATTTAAACCAAACTGATGGTTTCGTAACGGATGGATCTTTCATTGATTTTCGAGGTTCTTGATCATCTACAACCCCCCCCCCGGGTAGGGGGGGGGGCAGTGCGGTATGAGTGATGAGGGGAGTGTGAAATTTATTTTGTT
>JADGJK010000302.1:0-25085 GCA_027600645.1 Nowakowskiella sp. JEL0407
AAAAAAATAAAAAAATAAAAAAAAAAAAAAAAAAAACACACACACACACACAAGCTTCAAACTTACCACTAGAATTGGTTTCGATGGGGACCATTTAAGAATAATTTCCATGAGCCTAGCACTTTTCAGTCAAAGTATAAACAGAAATTTCGAAAAATACCTCTTATTGTACAAAGCGTCGGTGGTGTAAGCGTTTCCGTTAGCTGTTATTCCAATAACTTCTCGTTGAAGTTTGATCGGTCGATACTCTTCTCCGAATATCCTATTTGTCGCTACATCTCAATTCCACACCGATAAAAATATGAAAACTACCTGAGCTGAGCCGGCTGCCCATCGTCCTCTTGAAGCCTTTGGATGAAATTAAAATTTGTTATTATAACTCTTAAAAAAATTAAAATGATTTACCATGCCGCGACATCTTCGATATTTGGTACTGTAGCAGAAATCGCAATTAGACGAATTTTGCCCCAACCTCGATTGACTTGCAGCTCTTTATTGACAGTGCGCATACGAGAAACTACAACTTCCAGCGTTGCACCCCGAGTTGGTTCATTCAGCATATGAACCTCGTCAATCTGGATGTGTGTTAGAACGATCATCAGAATCGGATCTCTTGAATTTGAAATACCAAAAACAAACGAATCATTCCCATCATATTTTTATAGTCTCTCCTGGAATCAAAAAGTTAGGTATGCTTCAATCTGATATCAATATTTGAACAAATTCACCATCTGCGAGTGGTCGAATCCCATTTTTCCGGTGTAGTGACACTATTGCAACAAATTAGATCTTAAATTCCCTTATTAGATTCTGAAATAAAAATATTTACATTATATCACTTTGCTGAGCTCTGCGATATCCTTCTGTGTCTGTATCTCCAGTCATTTCGTGACCTACGGGATGTTAAATCGTCGAAATGTGTTTCAAAAAATAGAGTTTTACAAGATATTCCCAATGTTCTGAACTTTTTCGACCATTCGCTTGCGCGTTCTGCACACAAAGCCTAATTCACGATTAGCAGGTGTGATATGTAAATCTCAATATACGCACCTTGGTTGGAGCCAAATATATAATCTTGGGAGAATCTCGATTTCCTTCCTTGAAAAGCCGAACTATGGCAAGTTCCATAATGCACGTTTTTCCAGAACCCGTCGGAGCTGCATATTTTAAATCGTTAGATCGAATCTTTGATTGAGCGGTAGAGACGAACCACTCACTACCAAGTTTTTATCACTGTCCATAACCTTGAAGAACTAATTAGAAAAGTGGTAAACAAATAATTTTCAACTTACCAAACTGTAGCAGGCACTTTGAACGGCGTTGAACTGAGAAAAATTGAAAAGAGATCGAAATTTATCCGCTAATAATATGTTGGCATCTTTGAGACAAAATCAATTAGATTTGAACTTACGAAGTCGAGATACATCTATCAAACTAGACTGTGAATCGGAAATGGGCTGTTTTTGATGATGGGGATATCCGAAAGTTTCTTCAGCGCGCATTGCGGGTGATTTGAGTGAAAATTGGGTCATTTTCGTGGGCGTTAAAAAGAATTGACCACCCCGATCGATAGTTCGTAAACTCTGGTTCTCGTTGAAATAAGGTGTTTCGCCAAATCCAACGTTCTCGAATAGATTTATTGCGCCTCCATGTAAACGTTTGTTCTGGTTGACGTAGTTTCCAAATCCATCGTTCTCCATTTCATTTATTTCGCTTCCAGGTAAACGCTTATTCTCGTAAATGTAATCTCCAAATCCGGCGTTGTTCGTTTCGCTTCCACGTAAACGCTGGTTCTGGTTGATGTAACCTCCGAATCCGTCCTCAATTCGATTCATTTCGTTTCCACGTAAACGCTGGTTCTGATCGATGTAAAGTAGTTCTCTAGATTTATCGTCAGCGACATTATTCTTTGTGTTTTCAAAGGGCTTTCGAAATCCAAGTTCAAGTTGATTTCTTGATGGATTGATGAGATAAACTCCTCGTTGAGGGCTTGAATAATTTTGATGTTCTCTGTGCAAAATAAACATGAAACATAATTAAACTTTGTGGTTTCGTGGACTTACGAATTAGCTCCCTGAGACGGTGCATTTTCATTTGAACTATTTACAACAAATCGACGAGATTCCATTAAAGAAGATCCGAAACCTTTCTTGAGATCGTGAAAGCGATGTCCAAAGTTTGATGAATTCACTGAAATTTATGAAGATTTAGAAACGGACAATCATCATAACTAAAGGTTACCTAAGTCGTCCTTAGCCATCATCTGTGTTAATCCCCTCGATGAAGTCTTTAAATTCGGATCTGTACCTTTCTGCGCACTGTGAGGCGTATACTGAGCAAATGTTTTTGGGAAAGAAACTTCGTTGGACGTTGAACTTGCGTCATGTTGAGAGGTAATTCTTAAACTAATTCCAGCGAACGGACTGACAAATGGGTTTGCAGGTCGCGGTGGGTTGGATTTGCTGACTGAATGGGGATTAGTGCGGTACAATTCCGAGGAGCGAAGGGGGATTCGGTTCTCCTTGTTGTCTGAATTCGGCATTGAGAAGCGAAAGTTTGGAATAGGGGGACCAAAAGAGTTGTTCTGAGGGTTGAAGAACTCTCGAGAATCAAAGTTCGAATTCGAACTCATCTGTCAATTTCCCAAAAACGGTTTGTGTCCGACTTATGGCATAGTTCCCAATTGCACATGAAAGAAATAGAAAGATTATCATTTTATCATACACGATCTGTGATCGCGATTGTAAAGTCACACAGAAAATGTCGAATCAAGTTTTAGATTTTGAGATTCCACCGCGCACCGCTACGGACGACGTCAATCCTCAGTCTAAGAGTTTTGGTATGCTCCCTGACATTTACCCGCATAGAGCAGCTGATGGGCAAAACTCTTGTCTTCTGGATCCGCTGTTGTTCAAATTGAGCCCGGCGTCCCTTCGTGCCTTGTTCGAAAAAGAACTATCTTATTGCGTGCGGTCTTTCACAACCATATCAAAATCCTTGATTGATTCTCTAGATTCTTTAAATTCTTCGGAAGAAAGTAAATCCAATACAGGTAGTTAAGTTAAACTTCATCCATTTATCAAACTAATAGATAATAATTTAAGCTTATATTGAACTTCACAAAAAAAGAAGGCTGACAGTTTCGCAATTTCATCAATGTTGGCTAACTTTCAGCAAGCACATTCCGAATCAGTACATTCTCACTCGATTGGTTGAGGTGGGGGAGGAACTTATCGGAATTTCTGGATTTCATGATATAGCAGAGCTATGCTTTCAAGATTTTCTAGACCGCGATGCAATTGCATGTGAAAATTCATGGGCTAATGCTAATAATAACGGTGGTCAGCAAAAGTCATTGGATTTTGTTAACATCACCTTGAAAAGCTCCACACCTCGAGAAATCACTCCACCTGATTCAACTCACTCTTTAAATAGCTATAAATCTTTAAAATGTAGAGCACTTTATGGTCGAGCATTATGCCACTATCTCAAAATTCTGACGATCGATCCATTTCTTAAAAACTCTGCATATGTAAACCGTGTCATCGACCTGCTGAGCGAAATCAAGAATTTAATGGTATCATTCAAAAATGATAAATCGATGTGGTGGGTGGTATATAACGGCACCTTTCATCTACGGTTGATGATAAACACTCTCGTAGAGTTTGATCATTATGCTCGTGTATGTAGCAGTCTTTCCAACAAGGAAAAAAATAAATCTCTTGTACTTAGGTTACCGATTTTTTATCTTTCTCTATCGAAATATTGGAATATTTTTTGCCAGTCGCAGGTGAAATGTGTTCGCCGTGGCTCTTCGACAATTGCATCGCTTCAATTAAAGTTAACTCTTCACTTGATCGACACACTGAGTCTCGAGAATTGGTTAGCAATGTTATCTCTATTCTGGAAGACTATAGCCACCAACATTTAGCGACAGCCATATTAAAAAAATTAAAGTGTATATTATTCTCTTTCAATATGAAGGATTTTAACGATGGAAAAGCTCTCGGAATTTCTAATACACCTGGAGAAACTTTAAATTTGGAAATAAACATTCTGGATTCTCCCAAAATAAAACAAGAACAACAAAAATGGATCTCCGTGGGTGGTGAGTGGAAGTATCAGAGTGAAAAAATCAACCCGAGCAAAACAGATTTAATGGAGTTGCCGGAAATTCAATCAACCGAGAAAACGAGAGCTAAATTGTTGCCGAAGAAAAACCGACCAAAGTCCTCGGATGAGATGCACAGTCTTAATTATTGGGTAACATCCTCCACATCGGAGAAGTTGTTAACTTTAAAAGGAAGCAAAAACATTCCAGCGATTTTGCTACTATCTCGCCAAAACTCTCCTAAATCCGCGGCAGCAATAAAACCCACACTAATGAAGTCCAATATTAAGGTGAAAAAGAGTACTTTTGAGCTGAAAACTTTAGAATATTGGGATCATTATACGGGGAAATTAGGATTTAATAATGATACGAAACAAAGTGTCAATCCAGACTTTGACCATCGAGTTACAACCAGCTTTGCTACGGAAAATAGTACTGTTGAAAATGGCCAACAACGCTCGCGGAAAAGAACAAAAAAAATTGAACAGGAAGAGAGTGAGCTTGTGAAAATTCGAAAGCAGAAAACTCTACTCGTACTGCGATGTCTGCGAAAATTTGACTCGGAGGATAGTGCACAAGCGTTCGGCGCCCTGGTGCAAAGTGTTGACTTGATCTGTCCTCAAATTCAGAAATCTTTGTCAGACGAGAATATACCAGCTGAGAGTGGCAGCGTTTTGAGTATTATCATGGATTTATCTTTTAAAATTTTAACGTCGCAAGAGGACCTAGACTTTACTGAACTACTAAAGAACGATCTAGACAATGATCCCGATCAACGAAAAATTCAAGAACTGGTCAATTCAAAAACGATATTTAATTTTAATATCGGCGACATCACAACACTTGCAAGAGCAACTTATTATTTCCGACAATGGAGACGATTTGCTGCTTTGGTTCAAATTCTAAACTCCGTTATAAACGATGAAATCGAAGTTTCCCTAGAAATGTCGTTGAGACTTTCTTTGGCTCATTTCCTGAGAGTCCTTCATTTTGAACGCAAAGTAGCTTTTGAGAAAAATACGATTATCACGGCTACTATGAGCGACTTGGCATCTGGAAGGTTCGAAATCCCCCAAAATGTGATAGATGCAACGAGCCACGTTTTAGAAGCTTTAGAACAGTGCCTGGGAAGTCAATTGCTAAGAGCAACCTATCCTCAGTACTTTATGGATTCAATGAAGCAAATTTGGAAATTTATTGAACCATTCATCAAAGACCTTAAAGAAGAGGAATCAACAATTAGCGGGTTGCATATTGATAACATTATCGTAGTGAGCCTTAAACTGCTTCATGAAATATCATTAGAATTTCCGATGGAAGAAATAGTATTTTCAACTACAGTGAGCGAAAAACTTGCGATTCTCCTTGAAGTTATCGCGTGTTATAAAGACGCCACATGTGTTTTAAAACAACTTGAACACAGAATTAATTCTTGTCGCTCGTTTCTTGGATGTGGCTCTGATTCGTCCCAGTCAATCAGCTGTAACTTGAGCATTTACGCCGATACGCCTCTGAAGTCAAGACTTGATACCTTAACAAACATCGAAAAACATCAAACACAGATATATTTGGAAAATTTGCATATAAAAGTTGTATCTTCTTTGTACAGATGTAAGATTAAGCTCGAAAATGAGATTTACAATGAACATGCAAAAAAGAATGCAGAAAAACCATATCGTCAGCAAAGAAGATTTTCTAAAGCTGCAAAATATAAAGTGAATTTTGACGAAATGATCATGAAAGAAGAATGTGGAAACAGCGCAGTTCTACGAATGCTATATTTCAACTCTGCTTGTTTATTAGGATATGGGCTCAACAGTTCCGAACGAAATGAAATTATGCACAGTTGTGAAAAATTACTGGAACTCGAGGAAAAACGAGAAAGGAATCTACTTGATTGCTGTTATGAGCTTGAAGACAGAAACCAAAAAATGCAATGTCCTCCGCCAGTTTTTGTCCGGAAAACGGAGACAACGATCACTTTACGACCGCAATATATTGAAAAATTACACTCAACACAAATCGGATGGTATCAAATATTCTGCAAGCCCGTTAGTGAAGGTATAAATGTTGAGCTCAATGATATCAAATTTCCGGGAACAGGAGTGCCACGAAAAAACCATCCAGATACGGAGTTTACTGTTTCGGGATTAAATCGTAATACAAAGTATATATTTGCCATTGCGGCTTACGGTTTAGACGGGAAAATTATAGGCAAAGGAATAGGAAAAACCAGCAAGGAAATTTTGAGCTCGCTTCCAACGCCGTTAACTCTTTGTTGGGCTGTGTTTGCGAATTCAGCGTACAAGTTCAACTACCGAAACCTGTTTGCTAAATCGATGAGATACTTGAATGAAAAATTTGTTAAATACAAAATGGAATGCGATGAAGCCATGGAGTTGACTGTATTAAACGATCGTTACTTTCAACTAAATTTAGAAGTCTTAAACCAGGCTTCACGCTTCAATATTCAGTCGTATATCGAATTAACCTTTAAAAAAATTGCTTTCCAGATCACTGAGAATGATGTTTCTCATTCCAGTACTTCAAATACCCAACGAGACCAGAAAACGAAAATTAACTCCTGCTTAGAAATCCTATCGTTAGTTGAACTAGCACATATGATTAAAGATTCAGAGAATTCTGTACGTGGGGTGATTGAATGTTTCAAAATCGTGTTACCGATTCTTTTATTGGGATTTAAACATCAACTCTTATTGCAAATCATGCTTGTGTGCCATCAGGCTTTTATTGAGCATGCGCCTTCAGTAGAAAATGAAAGAACTGAGAGTATAACAGAGACGTTCGTTCCGCTATCGTACCATCTCGTTGAAATGTACCTCCGAATGGAAGATTGGGAAAATGCAGTGAAAGTTGTTGAACGCACTTTTGTTTTCGTAAACAAATATATTGTAGTTGGAGATTCACGAATCTACAATTCAGTTACTCTCGAGCAAAACTGGTTCGGTGTCCCGATAAGAACTAAAAAGATTAGATACGGCGAAAGCAAAAAAATTGTAAACGATTTTATCCACCATGGTATCATGGCGACAACTGAAGATTTATACGTTGGATACACGAAGATGCATAATCCATTGGATATATTGTGTGAGGCGATTGATGCAATGACTGTATTTGCAACTTCACAACACCCTTCACCATATTCGAGCTTGTACACAAATGTCAACATGGAAGTACTCGGTTATTCAGCATCACTGTGTCCACGATTACTGAATGAAAATAAAAAGAGTCTCGAATCTAATCCCACCCTGAAGGATTTGTATTCTTGTCTCCAATCAACTCCTCCTGAAATCGTGATGCAAGAACTCGGTCGTTTCAGAAAAAATCCAAGATATTTGGAGCTAACTACAAAAATCGTTGCCTGGTGCTTGTTAAATCGATCCCCTGAAATTGCTCAAAGAATAGCGGGAGAAGTAGCCGAATGGATTGAAAAAAGAAATTCTTCAGTTCTTAGTGGAGATTTTTATTTAGAGCCAGGCGCTACATTGGCAAGAAAGAAAAAAAGATCTTTATTCTCTGACAAACGAAACTATTTTTTAAACCCAATTCGCAAAACACGGTAATGTTTATTTTCGATATTGTACCGCATCTGAATATTAAATATTTAAAACATGAACAGCGGTAGGAGCAAATCCGTAGAGAATAGAGAGAAATGGAGGAAAAAGAGGGCAAA
The DNA here is from genome assembly GCA_027600645.1 of Nowakowskiella sp. JEL0407. NCBI lineage: Eukaryota > Fungi > Chytridiomycota > Chytridiomycetes > Cladochytriales > Nowakowskiellaceae > Nowakowskiella > Nowakowskiella sp. JEL0407. Next base: position 7,806 of record JADGJK010000302.1, read on the forward strand.
CGATCAAAGCGAGAGTATAAAACAGACCTTGGAGGATTCGGTGAGATATCATGGACGTCCACGAAGTGTTAGCCCTCCAACAAGAACCGCTGAAGACAAATCTTACTTGAATTACGCTGGAAAAAATAGACCAAGATCTTTAAGTCCGTCAAATGAAAAATCTCGTTTCAGAGACGGACCAGCACATTCTTTGCCAAAATCAGTAATCGGGGAACTAGCTTTCAAAAAGAAGCTTTTAATGAGACAGAATTTCCTGAATACCATTAATCCAAATCAACGTGAAATAGCTGACAAGTCGGCCAGAATTCTAGATTCAATACTAACACACACTTGGCGATCGAAACGATATGCCAGACGAATTCGAGCTGTTTTAAAATATGAAGCAATTTCAAAATCCAGACTCTCATTATTACATGGAAATAGTATGTTTTTATTGCTGAAAAAAGAATTTTCACCTGAAAACGTGGAATATGTATTTGATCAAGGATATATGAAAAAATCTTCTTTGTTTGAATTCGGAGTCGGATTTAGATATTTTCTGGATGGTGGATTCAAAAACGAGACTTCAGAAGCAAAGTTCGTATCTCCCGAGATTAACCGAATGATTCCAGATATAATGCAGCACTACGTTCAGTCTGTGGTCATTGCTGGACGTTTCTTAAAATGGGATAGTGTAATTTTGGGATGTCAGCATCTTTATGAGGCAGCAAGATACTTCACCGATAACGGGCTTTATGGCTCTGAATCTTTCAAACCTTTTGTTTGGCGCGCATTTTACATATGCAGCGAGTATTTGATCGAGTTCCTTTCGTCAACGACCATCAACACACGCGATAAATCTCAAAAAAGTTTGCAAAAACTGAGTCATGTATTGGAAATATACGACCTGCAATTCGAAGGTAGCTGGATTGGAAAAGATGGAAATAGGAGTATGAAACAGATAAACCTATCGTTCATTGTCAGATTTCTTCTCTATGGCATTGAGTTGCTCGCGTCTTGGAATAAACCTTGGAGACTTTTAAAATCAATATCGAGTTTTGAATCAATATTTGATGGCTTATTCTCAGCAATATTGCAACCGATGAAGATGCTTGCGGATTTTCAAATGAAGAAAATACCGATCCCGATGGAAGTTGCAAATGAACTATTCTGCTTGAAAATAAATTCCGAATCTACTAACGACAGTCTTATAAGTTGTCGCAATGCGTATACCACATTTAAGTACTGCCAAGATCTTGTACGTCAAGGAAAGATTTCACTAGAGGAAGAACAATACACCAATGCAGTCAACAACGCATTGAAAGTTCATAATCAAGCGTATAATGCACTAAAATCTTCAAAATCGGAAGCTTTATATCTGGTATGTAACTCATTCGGAAACTTGTCCTTCCAAGCTGGACAAAAATCCATGGCGCTTTTCTTCTGGACCAAGGCTCTGGACGAGATAATTCCAAATTGGAAGCACCACCTTTTCACTTCAGCGAATTCGAGAGAATTATCAGACATGATTCACGAAGTAAATGATATTAAAAAAATTATCATAACTGCCAACATTTTCGTCAAGCTAGCTGAACACTGCTATTTCAACAATGTAGAAAAAAGAAACGGAATGATTTTCTTGGCAAACTCACTTTTCACAGAACCGCTATCATGGACATTGCCGCATCCTAAACTCGGCAGAAAAATTGAGTACGCAGAATATCGGCCAACTCATTATCTTCCCTACACCAATCTGTTCAGCAATCCGTTCGATCTAAATCCTATTGAAACAGTTAAAAATATTTTATGTTTAACCACGCATTACCTTTCAACAAAACAACCTTTGAACGTGTTTCCTTTATTGTCGCTCGCGCAATTATTCTGTTCGAACACAAACGCATCCAGTCAACTACTCGTCGCAATTTCTTTACAAAAAGCTGACGCTTATTTGCAAATTGGGAGGTACAAGGCAGCTACGGAACAGTTTAACGACATCGCTAGCGGAAAATTTATTTCCGAAATTGATAGTTTGGTCTTGGGTCCATCTACGAGTTCCACACCTAAGGTGAGATATTTGTTCAACGAAGATTTGCCGATTTTAGATATAAAAAATCTTGCTGTTTTAACTTGGATGATGGATCACAATCTTCCGGAAAAAATGTCACTGTTATACGGTAAAACTCTTATGTTAAAATACGACGTCACTCGTTGCAAAACCGTGACTCAAATATTGATGAATGCAAATGCATATGATCTGCGCGAGTACAGCTCCGATTTGGCTTTTTACTTTTTTCAGATACAGGAGAATGCTGAAAAATCCACTGAAAAAATTGACCTGGAAAGCTCTAATTCGAACTCATTTACCGACGAAAGTAAAGAACCTGAAAGTATTGAACCCCCTGATTCTTCGGCGAAGGATCAAAGTGAAAATACGAAGAATTTTTATGACAGAAAGAGCATTGTTGACGGTTTATTGCACAAGCTGAGGAAGAATTTTGCAAAAATTCTGAAGGATATATCGATACAATCATCCAGTGAAAAACCAAATCGTTGCGATAATCGTGAGAACACCGCAGCTATTTTGAATTGTCTAAGTGACGTTCACTTTCTGGGAATGAATCTGCATACTGCGATACAATGGTAAGCTTCTGGATTTTATTTTAAATTTTTAGTTCTTTGGAGATTCATAATTTGCTTTTTCCTAGTCAATTAGAGTTGCAGCAATACATATCCAGTACAAACGTGGAAATAGACTCTGAAATTTGGTTGAACTCCCGATATAAGCAGGCTTACTTGTTATTTTTGCAGAAGAACTTTGACGCAGCCCAGAAAATATCATTAACTGGGGTACTTGAATCTGAAAAGCTACACGCCTCGCTTTTCGAAGCAAAATTCGGAATTTTGAATTTATGGATACAACTATCGAGAGCGCTTTTCGATGTGAAGTGCGATTTTCAAAATCAGTACTCGCTGCAATTTGAACAGTGCGTAAAGAAACTTGAAAATTGTTCGGTAAAAACTGGTAATGAATTGGAGGTATCGGTTCTGTGGAACGATTTGACTAAAATCGCCTCGATTTTAAATACAAGTATTGAAAGCAATACCAAAGTAGCAATAGATGTTACAGAATATGAACATCCGGGTGCGCAGATTATTTTCAGGCATTCACCGCATCGAAAATGGAAAATCATGAACGAGTTTGAGATTACTGTTTATCAAAGTGATGTTACTGCTCTAATAGAAGGCGTGAAAAAATTTCTTCAAGAAGCTAGAATTGTGTTGAACTTTACATACTCAGAGACTGAAGCGATTCTATTTCGATTGGGTGAACTTGCCATAAATCTTTGTTTTAAGGTCACTGATGACGATCAAAGAACTTTTTTGGAGAACCTTGCAACCTCAGCGTATGAGAAACTTTTATCTTCAATGTTAAAAGATGGCGGGCACAATCATACGAAGTTGATATCTGTACTGAAAGGTTTAGTTGCCGTAAATTTAAGAAAACGAGATGAAAAATTATTTCAGTATGTTTATAATCTTGAAAAACTTGACAAAATGCGATTTTATGTGAACGAGACTCTGCCAGCGATACTTAACTCACAGCATCAGAATGTCAACGTAACCTCACCAACATTTATGAACATGGATACAAAGAAATCTAGATTCGATTCACCAGAACGTGGATATTCTTTGGCCGAAATCGCGAGTACTGAAATAAGTTTACCGGAATTGCTCGAATACAGGAATATACTTTCCCACAATTGTGGTTCAGAACTTTTCGCGACTTGCTATCACAAAACATTTTGGGACTCTTATTTAAGTTATTTTCATCGAAAATTCGTTGATGTTAATTTGAAGGAAGTAAAAGCGGAATCAATGTTCTTGTCTGAGATGGACACCCTGACCACCGGATTTTCCAGTATTCAATGGATCGCTTCACCGAGTGATGTGAAAAACACATTGAAATCTTCTTCAGTTACGCAGCAGAGAACCCTTACTATGGTTTTGCTAAGTTACAAACCATCGGAAAGGAGATCCTCAACGAAAAATAAGAAAAGTGCAAACCGTGAAACGCAAACCATTTCCACCGCTCAGTTTAAGGATGAAATAGTTTCTCAAATAGCCAATCTTGCGGGAAATTTAAATTATGTGTTGCTCAAACAAAACATGTCTAATTGCGCCAAATACAGTGAAGCAGCGGAAACAACTTACGCTGAAATTATTAGTATCATTACTCAGAGCCTGGCGAATGCTACGGTAAAACACATTATTAATAAACATTTATTAGCTGATTTGCTTTCTTATTAGGAGCAACCACCTAAAATGTCAGCGGAAGTGGCAAAAACTATTGCATGGGCATTTGATATCGAGCGTGGAATGAGCTGTGATTCAGAAAATATTTTTTTCAAATGGATTTTTAATTTAGTCAAATAAAATATTATAACGTTATAATCCAATAAAAGTGAGATGATCACGTAATTTCGTGTCATCAAATTCTCAATCACACTTCAAGTCGATTCAGTTGAAGATAAACAATTGAGATAATGTCCGCCCATGAAGCGATTCCATTTTTGCCAGGAAATACTTTTCTGGATGTGACCGTAAGTATAATTTGCTTTCTGCGTATTGAACCTGACATAAGATTTTTTTTTTTTTTTTACCAATCTCAGAAGACGGATTTTCGAAAAGTTCATACGTTGGACTATTGCAATGGCTATGCAGTTCAATCGGTTCCTCAACTAGGAATAGGATTAACTCAAATCGAACATACTAGGCCAATCCCACCGCAAGTGCTACTTGACGCAATGGGGCAAGATCCAAAAATTACCTATGGTGATAAGCAATACTATCTGCATCACTCCCAGCCGAGATTTATTCCCGCACATGTAGCTTTTGATAAAGTGGTATGCCGAAGAGTTTCTCTATTTGCAATCATGACTAATTCTTTTGAATTAGGTTTTACGATTTGATGGATACTTTAAACAGACAGTACATGAATCCAAAGAACAGTATCATCTTAGAAAAGTCCGAGTTTACTACTATGTAGAAGATGATTCAATCGCAGTTGTTGAGCCACCAGTTGAAAATTCAGGAATACCTCAAGGTATCCTAATCAAAAGACAACGACTTCCAAAAAGCTCGACGGAATATTACACTGCTCAGGATTTTAATCTTGGAATCAGTCTTTCTTTCTATGGAAAAACATTCAGAATAGTAAATTGCGATAAATTCACCGAAGTATAAATGCATTTTACTTTTAAGTATTCGGAATTTAAGTTAACTTTGAAAATATTAGAATTACATGAGAGAAACGGAAAAAATTAAACTCAACCCGCCGGAACCAATGCCAAGTGATCAATACCAAGTTGCAAGAAACCAACCACTTCGAAATCCACACTTGGTCACGGAAAAGAATGATAAACTAAAAAAGTTTCTTGAAAATGACAGAAAAGTATTGCGTTTCTACTGTGTATGGGATGACCGCGAATCGATGTTTGGGGAATTGAGAGATTTTGTAATTTTTCTTTCCGTTTTCCACGATTCTTTTGGAAGTTGACTTTTTTTTTTTATACAGGTAGTACACTATTACTTGGTAGATGATTGTGTAGAGGTTAGAGAAGTTCAAAAGCCAAACAACGGGAGAGATCCGTTTCCAATTTTGCTTCGCAGACAGCAGCTACCGAAATCATTCACAGAAGTGTCAGGTAGTTAATAAGATTTTTGATAAATAAAAGCTAAAATATATTCAGCTGTTCTTGATTCAGCAAAATATACGTGGAGAGATTTTCAGATTGGTAGCTATATCAATGTACTCGGAAGACAGTTCCTAATGTAAGTTTTTGTGAGACCGTTGCATTATTTTTGCTAATATCAGATACAGTAAAGATTGCGACGAGTATACGAAGAAGTATTACAAAGAGCATAATGCAGAAGACATGGTACAGCGTAGTGGGATCACTACATCAAATGAAAGTGGATTCAACTTTGCGGATCAGGTATACAACGCAGTAAATTCATCAGTTAATTCTAATAAGAAACAGGAGGTTCCGCCGTACAATGGATTTGGATCTGTGGAAGATTCTCTTGGATCGTGTAAATATCTTGTACTAAAACCTCCAAAGAAGGACTTTATAAAAATGTTGGAAAATGAACACAAAGTGTTGCGATTTGTTGCAAAGATGGTGATGAAAAGAATAAATAATGCGAATAACTTATTTAAAAGGTAACATTCATAGGAATCAAAGCATAAAGAAGACAAGGATCGTAGATTCGTAATTAGTTACAGACTTGCAGACGACATGATGACAATTTATGAACCCCCACAAAGGTATTTGGTACCATTTAAACGTACTCTTCAATGTAAATTTTGCTTTACAGAAATGCGGGTATCTTGGGAGGAAAGTTTATGGAAAGAACTCGAGTTCTGAAACCTGGATATACACTGTCAACAGTGCCAGGACCGGTTTACTACGTCGCTTCAGATCTTTACGTCGGAGCATCTATTGAAGTATTCAGACACAAATTTATCCTTTTGGATGCAGATGAATATGTGTTCAATTACATGGAGCAGTACCCAGACCGATTTCCAAAATCCAACTTTTCAGCAGTTGTGACGAAAGCAAAACAAGTGATTATGTCGCCCGAAATAAAAAATAATATCGTAAGACAAGTCGAGAAAGCAGATAAACTAAACACAGGAAAAGTTGATCGAAAAGAAATCATCGAGGCAATGAAAGGTGTGCTTAAGGACGAATTATCGATTCATGTGAGTTCAACATATTTTCAGTATATTTTTGAGAATTAATATATTTTAACAGGAGATCGTCACGCTTTCGCGAATGTTTGAAGATTCCGAACGAAAGGTTTCTTATCTTAAAATGTTGAGCAGTTTCTAGTCAAAAATCAAACCAACATCCAATAAAAAAGTTGTGTGACCCACATTGTCTCCCATCGAATAATTTATCCATTTCAAATAATTACCATCGTTGGTGATAAGCCCATTCTCCATGGCGCCCTTATCGCGTTCTACTCTTCCTAATTCGACGCAGAATGCCTCTCCCATTAAAGTTGCCTTCAGAGTTAGACCGCTGAACGACAAGGATCGCTCGCTGTCCGGTGGATCTCGGGAAGTTCTTCAGGTTATCAATAAAGACCAAGTTGTCATTGACGGGAGGAAAACTTTCGTTTACGACAATGTGTTCGCACCTGCTTCTTCTCAAGAACAGGTTTTTGAGGAATGTGTGCTTCCACTTACCGACCGTTTTTTGCAGGGTTATAATGCCACTGTGATTGCATACGGACAAGTAATGATTTACTAGTCTTATTTATACATTCGTTCACCGTTTTTTCCAGAGCGGGGCGGGTAAAACTTACACATTGGGCACTTCCCCCGACATAATCAAAATTGAAGAGGACGCTGAATCATCGAGAATTGAAGGTAAATTGCAACAAGTTTATTTCACACAAATCTAAAAAATTTTTAGGCATTATTCCTCGTGCTGTTAAATATATTTATTCCTGCCTCAATTCTCGTTCTGCTTCCCACACTGAGATTCGATATCAACTCACCATATCATTTATAGAAGTTTTCAATGAGGAATTAATAGACTTGCTTGTACCCCGATCCGCTTCGATTTCAAAACTTCGCAGGATAAGCACAACTTGGGGTCAAATTTCTCAACCGACCTCAACCCAGAACATAACCATTCGACAAGATACGCAGGGGAGAGTTTTCTGGTCTGGCGCGAAAGAGATAATTGTGGAATCACAAAGTGAACTGTTGCGGTAATTTTGATGTGGTATATTAGAAAATGAAACCTTAATGATATTTTTTTCAAGTTTGCTTCTACAAGCCGTTAAACAACGGCACACTGAGCCTACTGATCTAAATAGTCAATCATCTCGTTCTCATGCAATATTTTCAATATCACTAAGACAGCAGCGTTGGATAGTTAACGACGAAACTCCTCTCTCACCTTCAACGTCCGTTTCCGGCACTACTCTTCATAATTTTGTTCCATCAGCAAATACATCACCGATATCTTCATATCAGGATCCGCCTTCTGATCAGCGAGCAGGGGGCGATTTTCAGATTCTTTCTTCAAAATTAATTTTCGTTGATTTGGCGGGTTCAGAACGGGTTCGACGAACAAGCAATGCTCGAACTAAGCATAAAGATGGCATAGCAATTAATGCAGGATTATTGGCTTTAGGCAATGTCATTCACGCTTTGGGTGGTGGCAAATCTGCACATGTACCTTATCGTGATTCCAAACTTACCAGAATGTTGCAAGATGCTTTGGGAGGAAACAGGTACAATTTTTAAAAGAGAACTTTATAATTGGATTTGTTTGTAACTATTGTTTATAGTCTCACTCTTTTTATCGCATGTGTATCTCCAACTGAAAATGATTTGGCCGAGACACTAAACACAATCAAATATGCGAATCGCGGTCGTAACATTCGAAATTTTGCTTATCAAAATAACGAATACAGTTCAGAACTTCTGTTTCTTAAGGAACAGATTGGTACTCTCAAGTCGCAACTTGCGGAATATCAAATTTCCGGTACTTTGAAAGATTTGAATTTTTTCTTTTTTTTTTTCTCAACATTACGCAGGGGAAGACAACGATTCCGAATTACGAAGTCAATTGATCAATCTCAAATCTCGATTTCATTCCATCGAAGCAGAGAACAGTTTGTTGAAGCAATCGAATGACTTCTTGAGAAACGAAATGGCCCTTATTGGTTCCGAATCTTATCTGCAAATATTCCGCTCTCCGTCGGTCGTTTCCGATGTGACTGATCTCTGCTATAGCGAACCAGATTCAGTTGTTAGCAACTCTTCATTCGGTGGATCCCAATCTGGAAGAAAATCCTTCTCCTCCACTCATAACGCGAACACTATACTGAAGTCGTCGAAAGTGACCAAGTCTCCATCCCCAGCTACAATCAGTGTAACGGACGTCTCGGAAATTGCTGAGAAAAATGCAACCATTGAAGAACAGGCCATGACAATCAGGTTACCGTGGCTCAAAAATGTCTTGATTTTTTCTAACTTTTAATTAATGCAGGCGTTTGCGCTTGGAAATACGGGAAACTGCTCAAGCGGGTCACGAATACGTAAAACGAGTTCACGAGTTATCTCAAGAAATGCAGACCAAAGAATCAATCATTAATCAGCATCAGAAACAAATTCTCGAACTTCAATCACATCTCGCTCGGGCTAATAGTCAAGAAAAGTCGTTGAAGTTGCGCATCGCTGAGCTGGAGGCACACTCATTGCAGCAATCAAGCAGCGAAAGTCAACATTCCCAAAAGCAGAACGATCTCTATTTGGAAAACAACAGGTTAATAACAGAAAACGTTCGCGCCCTGGAACGCATTGCGGAACTGGAGTATTTGCTTCAGCATACGATCGAATCACCCTCTGGTAAGGAGTCGCTTGATGAAACTTTGGGCGACCAGAGTGCTTCTGACCTTCTCGAACGTGACGACAATCTCGACACTCGGTCTGTAATTTCGGATTTGCGAATGCAACTTAAATTTTCTGAGAACGAGAACCGGCGATTGAACCGAGACTTGCATGAGGCTCATAAAATGTTGTCCTCCGTTGATCAATCATCCGCGCTAAGTACCCTATACAAAAAAAGATCAATTCAGCGAATTTCTCGATCTAGCAGCCGTATTTCCACCCTTAACGACTTTGACGTGGTGGTAGTCAGTTCAGATGGCGACGATGAATCTTCTCCAAACGAAGAGTCGGCCGATTTCTTAGAGGCCTTCAACCCATTACCTGAGCAAGACGAAGTTCTTATGCTGGCAGAAGAACTGGAAGCCTTGAAGCAGGATGCCGAACTCGCCGCGAATGCTTTAGAGATCGCGAAAGAAACCGAAAGAGAACGCGAATTAATGGAGAAACGAATCACGGAGCTGGAGGCTAATTTGCAAACTTTGGAGCACGAAAATGCAACACTCAGAAACCTTAGTGAGAAATCAGAAAATATTCCTGCCGTCGTTACGCGTGACTTTTCAGCGGGTGAAAAGCGTTTGTCAATGGCCGCAGAAAGTAGTGAGATGGTGAAAGTGGATCTTCAGAAGGAATTGGACGAGTGTACGCAAACTTTGGCGAACGAGAAAGTGAAATACCAAAAATTGGAAAAAGAGAAATTGGTTCTCGTATCGAACGTAGAGCATTTGACATTGGAAAATGAGACGCTTTCGGAAATCCACAACAAGTTGCAAGAAGACATGAAGATACAAGTAAACCAGTTCGGCGACTTAAACGACCAATTTTTGTCGACCTCCTCGAATCTTGCCAATGTTCAAGCAGCAAAGGCGGATTTGGAGTTGCTTGCGAAACAGCAAACTTCCGAAATCGCTAAACTTCTCGCTAAAGTCGATTCATCGAAATCCAAGCTGGATTCGGAAGTTGATCGATTAAATGCCGAAATTAAACAGCTTGTTTCTGCGCGGGAGACGACGAAATCCGAAATTCTTGCCATACAGCAAATTGTTTCTTTGAAATCCGACCAGTTGAAGATGGCCGAAGAAGAAGTTCAAAAATTGACGCTTCGGTTGTCGGATCAAGAACGTGAGTTAGATGCTAAGAGTAAAAGAGAGATCGATTTAGTGAATCAATTAAGCGAGATGAAGGCCGAGGTTTCGAATCTGACTCACGAAATCGAGACGTTAACCGGTATAAGCAACAAATATCAAACCGAAATTTTACGCGCACGTGCGGAGATTGACACTCTGCTCGGGACGATCACAGAGTTGAAATTTTCGACGGCCAGCTACGAGTCAACCATCGCGAAACAGGAATCTTCGATCAAAGTTTTAGAAACTCTGCTGGAGGATTACCAACTTCGCCTCAATGTGAAGGAGTCCGAACTCAAACAGATTGCAGAGAACGTTCTGCGCTTGGAGGAAGAGTTGAAGTCGAAATCCCAAAAATTGGAAACTCTAGAGTCTAACGACGTTGCTAAGGAACGCCAAATTAAATTATTAGACTTGGAATCGATCGATTTGAAAAGTCGAGTTGAGGACTTGATTAGGGAGAATATCAATTTGCGGGAATCGAGCGAGAAAACTTTGAAAGAGCTTGAAGAATTGTGTGTACGGGAGAAATCCTTGATTGAAGAAGTGAATACCTTGAAATCGCAGCGGTCGGAACTTACTGCGAAAGTCGAAGTTCACGAGCAAGACGCGAAAACGCAAAAGGTGTCGAATGGTGAGCTTGCCACGACAATTCGAACGTTGGAGGAATCATTAGATTCGACGAACAAAGAGCTCCAGTTGATTAAATCACAAGAAGTTTCAAAATTGGGTCAAATAGCGAAACTTAAGGAGGAATTGGAAAGGGTCAATGCGCGAATAAGAAACTTGATGGATGAGAACGAAACGTTGCGGTCACTCAATTCTGAACCTGCTTTGGCTCATGATGGATCACTTGCTGAATCCCGTTCGATTCCGGTCGACTCCACGTCGGAAGAAATCAAATCTCTTTCGGAGGGGCTCGCCTCACTTGAAGCCAAATATGTATCTGTGACTGAGGAGAAAGAGACTTTAATTCAGGAACTTCAAGCTCTTCGAGAAAATACCACGGAACTTCAACAGAAATACTTTGAAATGCAAGTAAACGTTGCTGAAGCTGATACGTTACGGCTGGATTTAGGGTTAGCAAGAGACGAAATCGCTACTCTCAAAGATATCTCAAGTTCAATGGAAATATCGTACCGCAATAAGGTGGATGAGTTTGAGAAATTGATCGCACAAAAGCAGGAGATGGATAGTTCTATTGACGAATATGCTGCAAAGGATCGCGCCGTTATTGAAGGGTTAAAGGAAGACTCAACTGTCGATTCTGGTATGTTTTATAAATAACGGTTTTCAATTGCTTTTTAAACATGCATTTTTGAACAGAATCTCAAAAGCGAAGTAATGCGCTGAATCATTTGAGCGATGCGCGAGAAGAGTTGATTCTTCAACAATCACTGCTAAAACGTATTCCACAGCTTGAGGAGGACTTGGAGATCGCTTACCAGAAATTGGAGGTTTTGTATTCCGAATTTCAAGAAGAGGTCGGGAGATCGGAAAGATTGGAGTCCCTTAATCTTGAATTGGAAGCGGAACTCAGTAAAGCGTTGGCTGAGTACGAAAACGTGCAGAAAAGTAATTCAGAGTTGCGAAGCGCTCTTCATTCGCACGAAGTGAACGCTCGAAGTTTGGTCGATGAACGTGATTTACTTGAGTCCGATCTTAATGAAGTACAAGCTGTCAGTGATTCGTTTGAATCGTTGTGTATTGAATTGAAATCTAGCTTACGAGACGCATACGAGCAATTAAACGATCTGACCTCCGAACGTGATGATCTTTTGTTGAAATACAACCAAATTGTCGCGGATTCGACGAATTTCAAATCGATTTTGGTCAGGGAAGTAAACTTAGACTCTAAAGTTGACGATTCGGACCTTTCTACAGTCCTAGCCGGTAAAATTGCTGCGTTAAAAGCGAGATGCATGCAACAAGAAGCTCAATGCGACAATCTACTTCACCGAATCAATCACTTTTCTGTTCTGTATAATCATTCCGTTGTGTCTTACGAGAACGTCCTTCGACTCAAAAATGATTCTGACTCCAAATGTAGACTTATGGAAATTCAGCTTAAGGATGCCCTCAACTTGGTGAATTTGTTGAAATCGGACTCGAATCAGGTTAGAAGCATACAATTTGCTATTTAATATCACTGATTTTAACTGAATTTTAGAAATCGATTACGTTGAATGCTGTTCAGCGTCAAGTTGCAGAATCATTGCGAAACGAATCAGAAAAAGATTCAACTTTGAAAAGAGTTATGCAAGATTACCGAGATCTGCAGAAACTGCACGAAAATCTCCAGGTAGAGTTCTTTTTTTAAAAATACCTATATTTTTAGTAATGTTTGCCAAAGGAGAAGGTTGAAGGTCTGGATAAACAAGTAGTCGAGTCGAGATCCATCTTCGTGTCACATAATAATACTATCAAGTCGTTGATATCAAACATTGACCTCGAAGGGCAAAACGTGGTTAATATGAAAAATCAGATCGGACAATTGAATACCGAATTACAGAGTGCCGCGAAGGTTCGACATCAACTGGAGTTTGAAATCAGCAAACTGAAAACTTCGAATGAAAATCTTCGTGCTGAGCTTAAAGCAACCCAAATTGCTTCTGAAGGTGCTGTGGCTGCTATTTTTGAGGGATTAAAGGAAGACCAAATCGCTTTAGAAGGAAGAGCGACCTCTGCGGAAGAAAGAGCTCATTCTGCGGAAAGTAGGATTAAAGATCTTGCAATTGAAGCAGAAAAAGCGGCACTAACCGAACGCGAACTAAAAGCGCAGCTCCAAAATATCGTCGATCAGCTGAATTCATCGACCGAGAGGAATAGGAACCTTGAGGTTAACTTGCTGGAGGTGTCTAACAGCTTAAAACATGCCATTGTTGACTTGGATTCGAGCAAGAATGACAATTTGACCTTCCAGGTAACTTTAAAGTTCTCGTCGTGTTTGTTTTTGTTTTTTACAAAGAATTTCTTAGAAAACGATTTCTGAATTGAAATTGCGATCTGAGAACGAAGCTGCTCTTATCATGGCACTGAAAATTGAGAAGGACAAAGCGCTCGAAGGGAGCCAACTTTCTTATCAAAGCTTGTACGATTCCACCAAAAAGCAGAGGGATTCCGACTTTCAATTAATTTCGAATTTGAGGGAACAAATCGAAGCATTGACGTTGAATCAGAAACAACTTTTGTCAAAAGAGCTGGAATTACAAGCGCACATCGATCATGCTCAGAAGAAACACGACGACCTACGCCGAGAGCTTGAAGCCGCAAAATCCCAATCGGAAGCATTGCATAACGCCACTAAAGCGCAGGCTGAAGCCGACACCGGATTGATATCAGACCTCAGAACTCGACTGCAATTTGCGGAGTCCAAGTTGAAGCAATCTTTGGATAGAGAGTCTGCATTGCAAACCGAGATCGAAACGACGAGAAAGGCTCGCGATAATCTTGAGTCTGAGTTCAAATTGATTCGAACCGAATTAGGGGCGTCTCTGGAAGGATTGAAAAATGAGCGCGGTACACTAGAGAGAAGCGTCGCTTCGTCAGAACTTCAACGAGCGGAACTTGAGAACTCTTTGACAGGATTACAATCGGAATTACGTGAGATTCGAGCTGATCGCACGAATTTGGAGGGTTTGTATAATGCGACTAAAGCGCAAGCTGAATCCGACGCTCGATTAATTTTAGATCTCAGAAATCAACTTCAACACGCGGAGTCCAAGTTGAAGCAAACTTTAGAAAGTGAGGCTGAACTGCAAGCGGAGAAAGAAAAAATTCGATCGTCTCGCGACAATCTGGAGGCAGAGCTTAAGGCGATTCGGACAGAATTAGAGGCTTCTCTGGAAGGATTGAAAAATAAGCGCGGTACACTAGAGAGAAGCGTCGCTTCGTCAGAACTTCAACGAACGGAACTTGAGAACTCGTTGAAGAAATTGCAAGCGGAATTGAGCGATTTGGGCTTGACCTGTAAGAACATGGAGAAGGAGCGAAACGAACTGATCGAAAAATGTGAGATTCTGGAGAAAAGATTAGAGTCCGCAGTAGTTGCACAAAATGAGGGCATGGAAGCTGTAGGGACACATGATGTGGAAATCACACGACTGAGAGACGAAATCGCGGCTATTGAATTGAAGTTGCAGAATGAGGCGACGATAAAGAAAGATCTCCAAACCACCATCAAGAATCTTGACGAGGAACGAAACGATTTGATCTCGAAGCTTGGAATGCACACCGAACAGAGATCGGTGGTTGATAACGAACTCGTATCGGTGAAGGCTTTGCTGGAGAAATACAAAGACGATATTGCCAAGCTGCGAGACATCGACTTGAAGCAATTGAATGAGAAGCTTCAGAATGAGTTTGACGCTAAAGCAAAGTTGGAACTCCTAAATAAGGCTCTTGAAAACGAAAGAAACGAGATTTCTGCCCGATGCGATTTGCTCAATAAGCAAAGGTCGGAACTTGAAATGGATTTAGATGATTCTAAAGCTTCGTATCAGAAATTGCAAATGGAACTTACGAATTTGCGTGATGAAGAATTAAAGCGATCAACTGAAAAGGTTGATACAGTTACGAGCGAAAACGAGTCGCTGAAAGGAAAGTTGAAACGTCTTACGGCATTGGAGAAAGAGCTCGAAAGCGCTAAAAAGAACGTCGTCGAATTGAAGAACGAGCTTGCGGAAGCTAACAAAGCTGCTGAAAACACGGTCATGGCAACCTTTGAGGCACTAAAGGAGGAGCGAGAAGATTTATTAAATCAAGTCAAGCAGTCGAACGAAGCGAAGCTGGCTGCCGAGGCGGAGCTCCAAAAGATCAAAGATTCCCGCCCAGCAGGGACTCGCGCAATCGATCAACCTACTCTGACGGATTTATTCACGAAAGTGGACTCTAAATCCGATGTCACTCGAGAAATCAACGAGAATCCCTTAAAATCATCCAAATCCGAATCTTCTAAAGTACGAGTTCGAGCGGAGAATTCTAAACCAACAGCGAAGAGTGAACGAGTTCTAACGTTGGAATCTGAGCTAAATTCATCGCAGCAGTTGATTCAAGAATTAAAGTTGAAACAGGAGGAGTTGTTGAAAGACATTGATCAAAAGTCAAAGCAGCTCACAATGCGCGAACAGTTGCTGGAATCGCACGCGAACGAAATTGAGAGACAGCGTAAGAATAATGCCGATTTGATTGCCGAATTGTCTGCGATTAAGAGGGAAAAAGGGGTCGTTGAAGAAACGTTACCTGTGGGTGACGACGTTGTATCCCAGCTGCGACGGGAATTGAAGCTGTCTAAAGCGCAGTTGAACGACTCGATATATGAGATTAAAGGTTTGCAAGAATGGATCTCGTTACTGCAGTCTGAGAATGAGGAACTGAAAGATCGATTGCATGAAATGGAAACGTCTGGTATCGACGAGTTGAACTATCCGGATGAAAAGAAGTTGTTGATGGAAAGCAAAGCATTGGTTGAGGCGAAGGATGGCGAGATTGAAAAGCTAAAGAAAGTGGAGGAGAAATTACAACAAGCTCTGGAGGAAAAGAAGGGCGAATGCAAGACGCTGTCGAAGAAAGTTAAAGAGTTGGAACAGGGACTCGAAAAGGCGAAAAAAGAATCGTCTCCGGCGACGAGGAAAGAATTATCACATGACTTTGAATCGGAAGAAGAGCTTGATCAAATTGAAGCGGTGCTGAAGGGAATAAAACCCGAAGAGTTGAAGAATCCAAGCGTTCGAAACTTGTCAAAGCAGCTGAAGAATGCGGCACGAAGAATTATTCGAGACCAGGCGTACATTGATAGATTGCACGAAGAGTTGGACAAGCGGTACTCGAACTCAATTTCCTTCCAAATGGAAGAGCAAATTCACGAGCTTGAGGACACTATCGATTCACACTTGGAAGAGATCGAGGGGTTGCAAAAGAAACTAAAGGAGCATGAGGGATTGCTTTCGAAGAAAGACGACATGATAATGGAACTCACAGACGAACTCGCCAACTTGGGAGCGAAACATGGTACTATCCGACCGGAATTAAAGACCAGATCCAGGTCGAATAATCGTAGCGGATCCTCCTCGAAACCACGCGGACGAATTGCGGACGATTTAGCAAACATTTTACCATCAGTGTTGTATAACGACGTGGTACCAGAAAACAAAATTATTAAAGAAGTGACGAACCCACTGTCACCAAATTCTCCGCAACCACGATCGGCGTCGATAGTACGAGTCGAGCAGCTTGACATACTTGAAATCCACGAGTTGCGAACACACATTGAAGAGCTGCAAGCAGCATATTTACGAAGTAAGAAACGAATCCGAGATTTGCAAGATTATTTAGATGATGTCACATGTGAAAATGACCTGTACAGAGATAGAGTATCAGAGTTGGAAATTATGGAACGAGCATTTAGAAAGCACCAGATTATGTTAAGCCGACGACCGTTTTTGGCGTGGTGTGTTCCAAAACGAATCGATTAAGGGGGGTACAGGAGAATAGTTTCATATAAATATTTTTTTTTATATATTGTTTGTTGTTTTTTTTATATTATTATCTGATGTGTTTGGTTCTGCCTGAAAGATGTAATTTTTTTTTATATTATCATTTAGTTAAATTCCTGTTTGCTATTGTTTTTCTTTTAAACTATTTTGTTTTTTTTTATTAAATTCTGTTGACTAATAAAGATATATATTGTATTACAAAAAAAAA
>JADGJK010000303.1:0-25080 GCA_027600645.1 Nowakowskiella sp. JEL0407
AAAATAGAAAAAATAAAATAAAATAAATTGGTACCTCCAAAATGTTCTTTCCATGCTCTCGATGTAGAATCGAAAGATTTGGAAAGTTTGCCGTCGTCGACTGTATCATCATGGTTAATCACCCGTCCAACATTCGCGAGTCCGTACTCTTGATAACGTTTCGGGAAACATTGATGTGTATGCCAAGCCAAATCTGCAAAAAGATATAATTAAATGCAAATTTAAAACAACGCTTAAACAAGAGGAAATTACCAATGTCGAGAGTAGGAACCATAAACTTTGTCTTCTTCGACGCCATCAACGCCAAAAACTGATGATACCGCACCGTCGCTCTCGCCATCGCACCCGGCGCATACCAATCAACCACACCACCACACATCTTATCCTCAAACCTCCGCTGCCTTATAACCGCCGCAATCAAATCAATAGAAAAATTCGGGCACGGTAATAATTTATAACTCGCCATGACTTTATCCAAAAACTGTTTTTGTGGTTTACGGAAGTCCATTATACTGCCGCGTTTTAGTGGGAGGAGGATGTTGGTTTTGTAGGTTTCGATTAGTTTATCCCAAGTGCAGGTTGCGCTGTTTTTTGTCATTGATGTGAATACTTCGTAGGCGGCGCGGTGTGCGGAGTCGATGTTTTGCAGAGAGAATAGTTTTTGCAGAAAATCCCTGTTCTCCGTTGCGCTGATATTGAATGTTTCCGAGTCCAAAAACGAGCCTCTAAAAATTAAAATTGTTAAAATATTAAGTAGTTGACGATTAAAAAGCGAGAGAAAGTTTACTTGAATGAAGACTCTCGGGCGAGTTGAAACTTTACAAAATCGTCCAAAAAGTACTTTGCACTCGCCATCTCTGCACTATACTGCGCGTTACAACTCGTGCAATTCAACTTTCCGTCACGCATACGATACATTACGTAAGTCGCCGGATGATACGAGTTTTCGACATTGCAAAATGCACAATTAACTTTGAATGGTGCGGTTTCGTCGTGTAATATTGACAATTTGAACGGTTCCGTTGAGATTCTGTTCCATTGTGTGATTGAGTGGATGTCTGGTTCGTAGTTTATTCCCGGAAGTTGTTTCTAAAGATTAAGATGTGGGAGATGTTGAGAAAGCACAGAGTGTTGAGAGTTTACCATTTTTAGGAACGGAAATTCGTAAGGAATGTTTGTTGTTTTAAACAAGCGGTAAGTATCCTCCAGATATCGTAACGGACTCAACATGTGAGCATGCCACATCACTGTAAATATAAAATTAAAAATTACTTTATTAAAAAAATTTCGCAGAGAATTTACTTGCAACATCTTTAAATTCAATAATTAGTTTTTCGATAATAATTTAGAAAAGATTGAAAAGTTACCAAGTGGAGGTAGAGGAATAGTTTGAGGTTCCGGTTTTTCTCGAGCAAGGAAAGTGATCCATGTGTTATATCGCAACTCCGCCCGACACAAGTATCTCCAGTCTTTGAAAAGTGTTGAATGTGTGTCTACTCCCGGTACGTCGTTTGGAGTTAGTGCTTGATGGGCAATGATCTCGTTTGTCACCATATTAAATCTAGAAAGTACCAGCAAATGTGCTTCAATTGTTTCTGGAACAAATCGAAAAAAGTTAAAAACATGAAAGAATAGAATTCAAATTTCATACCAACGGAAACACACTTATCAATGACTATCGGGTTTATAAACTTGGTGGGTGGAGAAACCAGTCTATTCGCACTAACCTTGCCGTTGGGTGGATGTACGTAGTTTCCGTTATTCAAAGTTGGACTAGTAGGCGGATTTCCGATTGCGTTCCCAGTGGGAGGTTGTCCAAACGTCCCCATTGTACCTAAATTTGGAGAAGAGGATCCATTATTTTGCAATGAGCGCGTGCTGGAGTTGTTTGCCGACAGAGATCCATTTATAATTGGCATCGGTTCAGGAAGGATAACTGGTGAAATTGGGCCCGCATTTCGAGAGGTGCTTCCTTGTACATTACTTATTGGTGAAATCGGTGTCGGTATTGGAAGTGACCCATGTTGACCAGGCGAATACGGAGGAATGATACTGTCATTCACGTTCTTTCTTCCTTTAATTGATTGTAAAACCTTCGAGTCGGGTCTCTCCATCAATTCCATGAGGTTGTGCTGCAATAAACTTGTTTGATCATGGTTATATATGTTGTGGGAAACAATCGACTTACCGTTGGAACAAAACCGATTTTCCCGTTTGTTACGGGTCTTTGCTTTTGCTCAACGATCTTTACAAGAGTAAATCCGTCTTCAAACTCGCGACTATTAAATAAAGACATCAATCGAATAAAACAAAATGAAAATTGACACGACTTACAAAACTAAAACGATATCGTCAGGAAGCACACTAACTTCATCACTTTTCTTTGTAAAGTAAGGATAAACAACTTTCCATTTCGATACCGCCATACTGTCGTGTAATGCGTTAATCGGAAAATTTACCGAATCTTTTCGCCCAACAAACGGCATGCCCGTTGCTGGGAATTCTGGAGCCGGGTTGAATAAGCTTGCTGCAACGACCACAATAGGTGCTTCGATTGTTACAACAGGAACCATTGGTCCGTTTAACTCCACTTTCATCACGTACTGACAGATAAACGAATCTGTTTCGAACGTTGGGATAGAGTCTTTTGGCGGCTTCACGAATACGAAACACGAAAAATTAGGACCTTTATCAAGATTCAGTTTAATTGGCACTTGATGAACGACTTTCTGTGATTCGTAGACGTCACCCGTCTTGGAGTTGTTAAGTATCAGGATTCTGCGTTCGAGCGTAGATTTTACAATCTCAACTCCTAAATCCATATCGCTGAACCAAGACACTTCACCCGTGAGTGAAAATCCGCTTAAAGTTGATTGTCGTGAGAGGTATAAATCGTACTTTAGCATCGTTTTGGTGTCTATTTCATTTACATTCGTAAGAGTCAGTCCCTGCTGGTTTCGTAACAATCGAGAACGCGTGACGCTGGACGTAACTAACGTAATGGGAGTACTCCATGTCTGGGATGCGAAGGTGACAATTAAATTATACCTAAATCGAAGGCGGCATTGTTGGATACCACATTGATACTGATGAAACAAAAAGACATACCTAATGAATATACCATCAGCTTGAATCGTAGGATTAAGATTTCCACCGTCTTGAACGGGAATGGAAAAGTTTATTTCATTATCTCCAGCTCTCAATTCAGCAGATGAATTCACCAAAAGCCGTTCAATTTCTACCAGCGTTCTAATGGTAGTGCCGGTGGAATCGGTAGAGGGGTAACCAACTTCGCCGATAAACTTGATAGTGAGGGGGGAAGAAACAGGGGAAAAACGAGCCGAGGAGCAGAAGGCAAAAACCTTACCGGTGATGAAAGTGTTCTGTGCGCATTCGAAGAATGGGGCAATAGGCTTTATTCTGAGCGAGTTTATGTTCATGGGAGACAGGCGTTACTTTTCTCCAGAATAACAGTAAATTATGCACAATTTCTTTTGAAGAAACGTGACTTGAACGTGCCTTTATTCGATTGTTTCGTGTGTAACTGATGACAACCAAAGGAACTGCAGTAATTGTTGGTGTGGGGCCGGGTTTGGGCAGATCGCTTGCGTTTCGTTTTGCGGATTCAGGCTTGCACGTCGCGATGTTTGCCAGAAATGCTGAATATCTATCCACGTTGGAGAACGAAATTAAAGCCGGAAAAGGACAGGTACTTTGAAACTAGAGTCGGCCTATTGCTCTTTTCAAACCCCTAAGCATGTAGGCTTCTTCGTTTGTATGCGACGTAACTCAGGAGAGCAGTGTTGAAAGTGCATTTGCAGAATTCAATTCAAAATTCAAAGAAGCGCCGCTGAAACTTTTCATTTACAGTAAATATGCATATACCTTCATTCAGACTTGAAATATGACTGAATTAATTCGACTAACGTAGATGTAGCGTCATTTAAACCAACACCATTTCTAAATATCAAACCTTCCGAGATGGATATTGCCTGGCGATCGTTGTGTTTTGGTGCTTTCTTAACGTCGCAAAAAGTATTACCGAAGTTGGTTGATCAAGGCCACGGAACCATGTTGTTTACTGGAGCGACCGCTTCGTTAAAAGGATCAGCAAATTTTGCAACGTTGGTAAATAATTTGAATTAATTTACAAATTATACTCCGTAAATATTGATATGGTTATATTAAAGGCCGTTCCAAAGTTTGGATTGCGAGCGTTGACTCAGACCCTTGCGAGAGAGTTTCATCCGAAAGGAATTCATGTTGCTCATGTCGTAAGTTCAAAATCAAGATATCCTGCTTTATTTTTCGTAACTGCAATGTGATCTTGATGTTGTTATAGATTGTTGATGGACTCATTGATACCGATAATGCGAAAAAGTTTATGGGTGATGCTCCAGAAGGTCACCGATTAAAACCCTCTGCACTCGCTGATGTATATTATGATTTGTACAAACAAGTTAGTATTCCTGATTATATTCATTATCATTCTTTAATCTTGATTATGGAATCAGGATAAATCTGTCTGGACACATGAGTTGGATGTGAGACCTTTTGCCGAGAAATTCTAAAGAATCTTGGGGATTATTTGGATAGTATAACTCTTTAATATATAATACGTATTGGAACAAATTTGATGGATCATGGAAAAATCTGCAGTAAAAACGCCTTTCAAGTTGCCATTCCACAATGTTGAAATCCAAAATTCTTCCGAGGTTTTCCGAACGTTCTCTGAAATTCCGACACTCCCTCGCCGGTTATGCAACTACTACCTCTGTCGCCGATCAACATTTATTCACTCCCGGCGCGGTAATTCATGGATTCAAAGTTGAACAGGTTTGAATTACATTAATCACATCAAAGCGAAGATTTCAGAGTTTAATGTGTCTCATTGTAGTTGAAAAACGTCAAGGAGTTTGATCTCTCAGTCGCAAAGTTATCACATTTAAAAACGGGTGCAGATTATATTCACATTTTCAAAGAAGATTCAAATAATGTTTTAAGGTATCAATTTCAATTTCAACTCCATCTCAATCTAATCTAAAAGCATTGCATGATAGCGTCGGATTCAAGACTCCACCGCAAGATAGCACCGGCGTACCTCACATTCTAGAACACACAACACTATGCGGAAGCCAAAAGTATCCAGTTCGCGACCCATTCTTCAAAATGCTAAATCGATCAATGTCCACGTTCATGAATGCAATGACGGGAAGCGATATGACAATGTACCCGTTCTCAACTGAAAATCCGAAAGATTTTTATAATTTGATGAATGTTTATCTTGATGCGACGTTTGCGCCGCGGTTAAGAGCTTTGGATTTTAAGTAAGAATATTGAGTTATTGAAACTAGTAATGAGACTGATATTTTTGATTACAAATAGGCAAGAGGGGTGGAGGTTAGAGCATGCAGATGCTAAAGATCCAACAACACCCCTAGTTTTCAAAGGAGTCGTATACAATGAAATGAAAGGGGCGCTTTCCGATCCCTCAAATTTATTCCTAACACGACTCCTTCAACAACTTTACCCAAACACCACATACTCTCACGTCAGTGGCGGTGATCCACAAGCAATTACCGATTTAACGCACGAACAGTTGGTCGACTTTCATAAACGACATTATCATCCTGGAAATGCAATGATTTTCACGTACGGGTCGTTTCCTTTGGAAGAGCATTTGAAGCGAATTGGTGAAAAGATTGACGGAGTGAAAATTGAGACGCCGAATCCGATTGGTGAGATTAAGTCGTGGAGTGGACGACGGGTGGTGTATGCTGAAGGACCACCGGATCCAAGTACGTTGAAAGAATTTTTGTGTTTATATTTGATGTATTAATGAGTCGTTGGTAAAGTGGGGGATCCAGAAAAGCAAACGAAAATGAGTGTAACTTATCTTGCGAATGATGAAACTGATATGTTTGAGTCGTTTGCGATGAAAGTTTTGGTAACGTTGTTGACTGATGGAGCTGCTGCGCCGATGTATAAAGCGTTGATTGAATCGAATCTTGGAACTGATTATTCTCCGTCAACGGGATATGATAATACTGCAAGGTTTAAAACTTTTTTTCTGGAATTTATTATAGTCAATTGATTATTTTTTCTTATAGAATCAGCAATGTTTCATTTGGATTGCAAGGGATTAGAGAGAATGAAGTTGAACTGGTAAGTGAACTGGAATGACTGACAGCGACTGGTAACACTTTTAATTTCAGGTCGAGAATAAGATTAAAGAAGTTTTGAAAGATGCAGCTACAACTGGGTTTGATGAATCCAGGATAGAATCTGTTATTCACTCAATCGATCTGAGTATACGTCATGTAAGCGCATTTTTACCGTCGTTCTAAGAATTTACCGTTTATGCATTACTTAGCGTCGGGTAAACTTTGGTTTGGGGTTATCG
Organism: Nowakowskiella sp. JEL0407; assembly: GCA_027600645.1. Lineage (NCBI taxonomy): Eukaryota > Fungi > Chytridiomycota > Chytridiomycetes > Cladochytriales > Nowakowskiellaceae > Nowakowskiella > Nowakowskiella sp. JEL0407. The sequence continues at coordinate 6,404 of JADGJK010000303.1, forward strand.
ATGAATCTGTTCCGAACGTGGACGCACGGAGGAGATGTTTTAGAGGCTGTCGAAGTTACTAAGGTATGTTGAATTTCTTTTAAAAGCTGTTGCGTGTTTGCCAATCTTTTTGTTTCATGCAATGGAATAGTACATTGATAGGCTTCGAAAAGAATTAGCGGTCCCAGGAAATAGATTTTTCCAGGAAAGAATAGAGAGGCACTTTGTGAATAACAACAATTACCTCGTGTTTGTTATGGTATAATCTTTCACTCTGATCTTTACAGTTGATGTATTTTTGATGCTTACGGATGTATAGAATCCGAGTGATGGGTATTCTCAAAGTCTCGTGGACAATGAAGAAAAGCGATTGCAGAAACTTATATCGAATTTGACGGAGAAAGATAAAAGTTCGATTGCCGCGGATGGAGTTACACTCGCTAAATTACAAGAATCAAAAGAAGGTGAGTTTATGTCTTGATCTCAATTTAATTCGTTGTTAACCGGACGTAGATTTAAGCTGTCTTCCCACTCTCACCGTATCCGATATTCAAGCTTCTGGAAAATCGTTCCCTGTGGAGCATTTCGAATTCGGTGCTTCTGCTACAGCGCAATCCAGTTTGGCACCAATTCAATACAGAACCTCTCAAACCAATGGAGTTTCATACATCACTTTAACGCGCTCGCTGGAAGATTTGCCCGCTTCATTACGTGAATTCGCCGGCCTATACACAACTGCACTCGGCTCACTCGACACAAAACGCCGGAGTCTTGCAGATCTAGACGAATACACGCGGTTAATATCAGGTGGAATATTCTTTTCCACTGGTGTTCCAACGTCACCATACCAATTATCGCCCGTGTTATCTTCTATTACGAAGCCGACGCCACTGGAATTCAGCGTCTCGACTAATGCGATATCTACTCCACTAAACGACCCGATCCGACTGTCAAAAGTGTATGAATTAATTTCTGAAATTTTGAAAGAAACCAAATTTGAATCGATCGAGAGACTAAAGACTGCGGTGTTGGGAGCTGCGAGTGGTGCAATGAATTCTGTACCGCAATCTGGACACAGGTTTGCGGAAACTGCTGCGGCGGCGCGGGTTGGGTTTGCTAGAGAAGATGCGGTTGCGAGGGAGATGCTTGGTGGGTTATCGAATGTCAAGTTTTTGAATGACTTGGTGGAGGGTGGAGATGAAGCGATTGAGAGAGCTTTAGTCTCTTTGAAGGTTGATATTCAAGAATGCGATTTTCTTCTTTTTCGTTGATCTTAATGGGGTTTATATTATATTTAGGAAATCAACGACATTGTGTTGAAATCACCGTCTGTGGAAGATTACGCAAAGTCTGCGGTTGTTTCTTCAGAGGATGTAAAGAGTATTCACATTGCCGAAATTGAAAAGATATTCACATCGTTGAATTGGAAAACTGACAATAAATCGAACGGATTCAAGCCACTGTTTGAGAACGCCAAATTCATGGATGCGATATCGCCTTCTCCTGTATTTTATCCCATGCCCTTTGCGGTGAATTACAGTTCGAGAGTATTTCATGGAGTTCCATATGCGCACGAAGATTCCGCGAAATTATTAGTTAGTTTTACAAATGGTTTTGTCGTTGAAAGCACTTTTCATTGAATTTTTTGGTTGTAAATTAGCTTCTGTCACGATTATTGACTACGAACCTTCTACATCGAGAGTTGAGAGAAAAGGGGGGGGCTTACGGAGGATCTGCGAGATATTCAGCGCAAACGGGATTGCTATCCATGTTCACGTATCGAGATCCTCCCAGTAGGATTCTTCAGACCCTTGAAGTTTATGAAAATGCGATTGATTGGGCGTCGAGAATTACGGAACAGGTTGGACAACGGGTATGATTGTTACTGTTATCTTGAGGATTTGATGGCTATAGATATTAACGAGGACTAGGAATTGGATGAAGCCAAATTGGCGATATTCTCTGCGGTTGATGCACCGGTAGATGTGAATTCAGAGGTTAGTTTATTACGCTTTCGATCATATAAGGTTGACGTTGAACTCTGTTTTTAATCAGGGCATGGCGCTGTATCAGAACGGAATCACTGATGATATGTTCCAAACGTAAGTTCATTAACCTCCAATATGTGTGTATCTTTAAATAACCATCTCGATCTTTCATCGTTGCAGTTATCGAAAGAGAATTTTGAACACGACTTTAGAAGATGTTCAAGCTGTAGCGCGAAAATATCTCGTTAATGCTGCATCTTCTATCGCTGTTCTTGGGGATAAAGATGAAACAGGAAAAATACTGGAGAATCAAACATCTACGAAATGGGACATCGAACTCTTACAAAATTAAAATGGGTAACTTGACCCAAAGCGACAATCAACCAGTAATATGAAATGCCAATGAAAATAAATTCCTAAACCTATATTAATGATTGCACACTGTCTTAATCAAAGACCTTCCAAGTTCTTCTCAACCATCTCCGCCAACTTGTCTTTTCGCGCACCTCGAACTTCGTCGACTTTTTGTCCATCTTTGTACGCGATGAAGAATGGCATGGCAACGACTCCGGCCATATCTGCTACTTCTGGGGCTTCATCCAAATCAACTTTTAAGAACGAGACTTTATCGGAAGTGTGGGTTTCGGCTAATTTTTTGAATTCTGGTTCCATTTGCTGTAAATTTTTTAAATGATATTGTTAATAATTCGTGTATACGAAGGCGTTGAATGAGAGTGATAACAGAAGCATAAAGGAAAGCAAAAAGGGATGTTTGAATTTCCGTTTAAACCTTGCAGGGACCGCACCATTCGGCATAGAAATCAACAATTACGAGTTTCTTCTTATTGATCGCTTCGTTCCACTTTTCTTCATCTTGTAAAATATCTACAACGTCGGGCATTGTTTTCTTTTCTTTGGATTTGAAATTTGATGGTCACACCAAATTAAAATGAAGATCAACGAAATTCACAGAATCAAACGGCCGACTTGTTCTTTATTCGTTGCAACTAATAAAATATCTATCAGAACAAAGGGGCAAGATTCAAGTTTATTTTTAAAATGAAAATCATCCACAAACATCTAGTATGAATTCGCAAATATCTTTTCATAAACGTAATAATACATATACGTTCAATATTAACGGAATCAGACAAAGTAAATCTAAAGACATTCCGTTGTTTTCGAATCCCATCAAACGAAACGAAAATCAGAATCCATCTTCAGCGCTGATATTTAAATCCAATGATGTCCACAACGTTTGATTAATCGAAATGAAACAATCAATATACTGCAATCCGAAGGTCCCTAATGCAAAATTCGATTTTCAGTTAAAAAGAATGATGGTTTTTTTTGTATTGGAATATGTATCCGATTTTTTAGGCCAGTCCAATCTCAAATCGTGGACGTGTTGCTGGCAATATTAATCTTCAGTTCAATGGAGTGCCCGAACCCTTGCAAAACCAGTTTTCACAGAAAATGATGGTGCACACACCCTTCTTTATGTTTGCAACTTGAACGACTTCTCAGAAAGGCTAGATGCAGTGTATACGTTTTAGCAACCCCATATCGTTTGGAAAAATGTCAAGTCGACGGGAAACGTGTAGTGAGTATACAAAAGACGGACTGATTGCTTTTGTTCGAATATTTCGAAAGCTATAATTGTGCTTCAATAAAGCAGCAAAATCTGTGGGGATTGTTTCGGTATCAGAATGGATGATTGCTCGCTAAATTTGTAGTTTTTGTGGCACATAAGCTAAAAAATTTTGAATCGTTTTCTAATGTTTAGTGTCCAGGATGATGAGCTCAGAGTTTATTATATCTTCATCTATCAGATTATCGCAATTAGAGTACATATAGAAAACAAAACAAAAAAAAAAAGTATCATAGAATTTTTTCTAAAGAAAAAAAATTCAAATACAAAGAGATCATTCTCTCAAGTTTACATCGACCAATAAACCACCTTTTAATCCAACCGATATTTCGGATATTGGTTCAATCGGGCCTTGATCCTTTGAGAGTGAGACGTTGAATCGTTGAAGGATTCTGATAACCATCGTCTTCATCATTATCAACGCCAACCTTTGCCCGATGCAACTCATGTGTCCATCACCTTCATAAAACAAATTTAACTTATCAGTTTATTATTAATCGCGTTAAATGAAACTCACCGAAAGGTAAATAGGATCCGGAAATGGGGACAAAGCCCTCTGAAGCTCCGGAGGTTGCCAACCATCTGTCGGGGTCAAATTGATCGGCCGTCTCTCCCCAGTATTCGGGGGAAGTGTGAAGAGTGTGAGTGCTGATAAGCATGCCAACGTTTGCAGGGACTACAACCGAAGTACCGTCCGTTGTGGTAAGTACCGTTTCTTTAGTGGTAACTCGAATGTTGTATCTCAATACGATGTGGTAGCGGAGTAATTCTTTAAAAAAAGCATCCAAATATCTGTGAAAAGTAAGTTATTGGCTCATTTAAACCGATACAATAAAAGTGGAAAAAACCCTACTTCATTTTTGGTAAGATTTCCGGGGTTGGCTGTTCTCCTTTCAAAACCTCATCGATTTCCGCAATCAACTTTCCTCGCACATCTGGTTTTTGTACAATTTCGGATAAAGCCCAAGTAATTGTATTCGAAGTCGTCTCGTGTCCCGCAAGGAAGAATCCAAAAACTTCGCTAATAATCTCCTCATCCGTGAACCGCGATTCGAGCAGCAACCTGTCTAGCAAATCTTGAGCCCAGACGCCATCATCGCCCTTGGATTTGGAAAGAGAGTCCTTCTTTTGCGCGATGATGTTTAGCAGCAGGCTTTGGATGTACTTTACGGATGGTTTTATTTGGGTTTCCGATGCACCAAATAATGGCCACATGAATTTTGTCGCAACGTTTGCAAATCTCTGAATAAAAAGAAATTTTGAATATCAGTAGAAGAAAAAAATCAAAGATACACTCACGATTTCAAGCGCTCTCGTTATTCTGCCCAAATGATGGTGAAAATGTTCTCCCTTTTCTGAACGCTCCGCTAATGACTTGACACCTCCGAGATCAACGGAGAAAGCGACTCGCGTGCTATAACGTTGGAATGAGATAAATGTTAAGTAAGAAATCAGTTTTGATCTCACATTATATCGCACGTTGCCATGATAAAATCATCCATGACGTTTCTCGTTTTCGAGTTTGACCAAACGTCCATTAGGCTGTCGGATATTTCAGAGGAGATATCAACTGCGTCACGTAGATGCACAGGTCCAAAAGCTGGTTGCAGACCTTTTCGATGCTTTTTTTCACCAAAGATCAGTATCGAGTACTTACACAAATAAATATGAAATCCAAACCTTTCTCCAAATGTCTCCCGACGGTATAGAGAATAATGCGTAAGGGGAAATATCGATCATCAAAGATTGAAGAGTATCATTCCGAATAAATGACTCATCGTTCAACGCTCGCTTCGCAACAGCTATTTTTCAATCAAAGTTTCGTTAAATTGATTTCTTAAATAAACGATCTATCCAATACCTGCGTCCCCAACAATCAAGAGGAAATTAGGTGCGCCGACGTTGACTCCAACCAATTTTCCGTACGTTTTGCTAAAGTCGGCGAAAAACAGGTCGAACCTTTTTCGGACAATGTACGGGACTACGAGCGGGATTATTCCAAGTATAGGATAACCTTCCGAATAATAATAGGTTAATGCGATTTATGCAAGCATGGTTTACATACCCAAAACCACCGGAATATCTTCAAATAAAGCGACGGAATCTTTTTTCTTTGCCGAATAAAGCCGTTTTGGAGTTCGTTGTGTTTTCAAAAGTAAATGAATCCAATGAAGAATCGCCAAACAGAATATTCCGACCGCCGTTATCCACAGACACTCTGCGGGGGAGATTCCAATGCCGAAATCATTGGTGAAGATCGGGAGCTCAGTGAATGAGTCCGTCTCGTTCTGTTTAAAATTCGTACTGAGAGAATCCATGAGTTTTTCAATTGCGCTTGAAGAATGCAAATGAGGTTGTTGATAAGAAAAGAAAAAATTGCTTTGTGCAAATACCACCTGTTTTGTGGGCCTGGTACGCAAAAGTAGGCGGTAATCGAAATTGCCTGGTAAAGGGGTACTTTTGATCTTAAAACATCAATTCATGGAAAAAGTTGTAAAATTCAATATAATATCTTATTGATCAGACAAATTTTTGATCTTCTATTGCTAAAGCAGCAACTTTAGGATATTGTGGCGACAAACAGGCAAATAAACGTCATCCATAATTTCGATTGTTTTGGCAAATTCAAGTCATCCAACCTGATCATCGACATGAATCAGTTAAATCCGATTAAAAAATATTCTCTCATAATCACAAAAAGTTTTCTTTTATATTTCCATTTGCCCTTTCGAAAATTTTAAATAAGGGCGTGACAAAAATTATCCATTTTTGGTAAATGTACACGCGATTTTTCCAACGGACCAAACTGCCACAGCCATCTAAAAAAAATCGGCATTCCCAACATGTTGTTTTTTCAAATATTAATATTCTTTTCTGCGCTGATATCTTTCGGGACCGCCGCAGAAACTAAACCCTCATCGGAAACGTTTAATGTGATATTCCTCAGCATTCCGTTGCGTGGACACTTGAATATTCAGTTTGCGATTGCAGATGAGCTCGCGAGAAGAGGTCACAACTGCACGTTTCTCGTAGAGAAGCGGATAGAGTCTTGGATACCGGTTCGGGAATATTCACAAGGCCGAATCCTGGCGGTAACGATAGACGGGTGGGAAGGAGGGGATAAGATCGCCGAAGAACTTGTTGACGCTGGATTAAAAACCGTTCCGTTATTTGCAAAGATGTTGAAGAACCAGTTCCGGTATACATATAACGATACGATCCATGCAATTTCGAAGCTGGTCCCATACCCGGATATTGCAGTTGTAGATACCTTATCGCCAGCTGCATTCGTCGCACTGAAAATGTCGAAACTGCCATTAATTATCACGTCGGGGTTCGCAATTTCAATCTTTGAAGATCCGTTGTCCGTTTTTCCCCGCGCAACTTTTTCAACGACAACGTTACGAACGCGAATCGAAAGTTTCGTGAGGTACTATCTGCCTCCCATCTTGGAAAATCTAGGATTTTTCTCTGAAGTCGACAAAGAACTGCGGAAACTCGGCATTCCACCAGAAATCGACCTCTACCCATTTAAAATGAACGAAATGATTATCCAAGCAACCGAATTCGGTTTCGAAGAGCCCCGTTTGGTATCTCCGCTGCATAAATTCGTGGGTCCAGTTTTACCGCACCCGAGCGAGCAACCAGAAATCTCCGATTCGCTGCTTCATGTCCTTGATAATTCTCCCGCTGTGATTTACGCTAGTTTTGGCACGATTTGCACGCTGAAAAAATCTGAATTTAAAACCTTATTAGACGGTTTGAAACGCTTTTTGGATACCTTCTCGGATTCAGAAAGACCCACGGTTCTCTGGTCTTTGCCGAAAAAACAATCGCTCATCTTGCAAGAAATCGACCCGTTTAAAGATACCACAGCTGACTCGATATCAATAGCTTCCAATTTCACCACACTAAACTTTATCAGATTCGCACCGCAAATCAAACTCTTGAATCACGACAAGGTTAAACTTTTTGTAACGCACTGCGGCCAAAACTCGATCTCGGAATCGTTGGTCTCGGGGACACCAGCGTTTGGAGTCCCGTTCTTTGCGGATCAACCAGCGGTTTGTTGGAATCTTGAGAGAACGTGCACGGGAACGTTTGTTGAAAGAGAGTTTCTACAGTCGAGAGGTGCAGCTGTAATGATTTCGAACAAGCTTAAAGATTTATGGGTAGACAAAACGTACAGGGATAACGCGGAACTTGTTGGAAAGATTTTGATCGAAGCTGGAGGAAGGGAGAAAGCGGCTGATTTGGTTGAATGGAGGTATAAATGGAGAAACCATAACCTGGAGCATTTATCGTTGAAAGAAAGTTTGAAATTCTCGCGATGGGAACGATACTATTTGGATATTTGGAGTTTGGTTGTTGCGGCCGTGTTAATCCTCATAATCTGTGTCTCTGTGGCCGTCTATGTGTTGTTTAGAATATCGAACCTCTTGATTAATAATTGGCGTTATATTTTTAAAGTCAAGCTAGAATAATTACTATACTAATCTTCAATTCTATGCTTTAATATAATTCAAAAGGGTCCAAAGGATTCACCCTCATATGACCACATGGAAAATCATTTTCCAAAAAAAGACGACACAGCCTCCCACATAAAAATAATGCAAACAAAGTCTGTCTGGAATTGGTTATTACTGCTCGGCTTACTAAGTCAATGCATCGCTGCAAACACTTCGCCGCTCTTCAATGTCGCTTTTATGTCGATACCTTTCCGCGGACACATTAACATTCAATTTGTAATTGCGCAAGAGCTCGCAAAACGAGGTCACAACTGCACATTTATCGTCGAAAAGCGCATAGAGTCTTGGGTTCCAGTCCAATCCTACCACAGTGGAGGCCGAATATCTGTTATTCCTATCGATGGATGGGAAGGCGCTGACCAAGCGAATTATAAAGTTAGTCAGGGCGGTTTTGGTGCGATCGCGACGTATATCTCTATGGTATCTAACCAAATTCGGTATACTTTCAACGACACGCTTAATAAAATTGTGGAAATTTCACCGGACGTTGCAGTCGTTGATACGTTTACACCGGCAGCACATCTTGCGACAAAAAAACTGAAATTGCCGATGGTCGTGACCTCATCAGCATCAGTATCAATGTACGAAGACCCGTTATCAGTTTTCCCGAGATCCTCATACTCCACAACGAAATTTGAAGCACGAGTGGGAAACTTTATAAAGTTCTATCTTTACCCATTCTTCGATGTTCTTGGACTCTACTCTGAACTCCACAACACCATCCGCGACATGGGTATCCCAAAAGACCTCGAAATGTACCCATTTAATCTCAACGAATTGATTATCCAAGCGACAGATTTCGGGCTGGAGGAATCTCGAATGATTTCGCCGTTACAAAAATTCGTCGGTCCGATATTACCAAATGCTAATTATTTGCCAGAAATCCAAGAACCTCTTCGAGATGTGTTGCAAGGCGACGTTGTGTATACAAGTTTCGGAGCAAGAGTACCGTGTGATATTCGATTCGTTGGTGAAGTTTGGCGATTTGGCTGTTCAACCAGATAGCGCACCGGTTTCAATTCTTTGGGCGTTCTCGAAACAACAGAGCAAGATGCTTGGAGACGCAGACCCGTTCAGGAACGTAAACGATGATATGATAACTGTTGAAGCTAACAACACGATGATAACATTTGTGCGATTTGCGCCGCAGATCAAAGTTCTCTCGCACCCTAACGTAAAGTTATTCGTAACGCATTGTGGACAGAATTCGATTTCGGAAGCTTTGGCTCAGGGGAAACCGGCAATGGGAATTCCACTCTTTAATGATCAGATTGAAGTTTGCTCGAATCTCCAGCGAATAAAAGCTGGGAAAATTGTTGATCGAGAGTTTCTCGCAACGGAATCGGCTTCGGAGAGTATCGCGGGTATGATTGCAGAGCTGTGGAAAAATAATGGTTTCCGCGAAAACGCCGAGATGGTTGGAAATATTATGCGTGACTCTGAAGGGGCATCGAAGGCAGCAGATTGGATTGAGTGGAGATACAAGTGGAGGGAGCACAGCATGGAACACTTCTCGTTGAAAGAAAATTTAAAGTTTTCGGTTTGGCAGAGATATTACTTGGATATTTGGAGCATTGTCTTGATTTTCGGCGCAACCTCTGCCGCAGTGTTTTATTTCGCAACGACACGGATCGTTGATTATCTGCTGTCATCGAGATTGAAGCAAAAAGCTGATTAGATTTCTATGATTACAACATAACTTGATTCAAAACCTCTTCTTATGATTACATCTTGGATTAATTATTGGACTTCTTTGTTATTTTTTACTTGCAAATTTATACAATTAAATAATAATTAAAATTAGAATCAAATTCACAGCATCCAACAACAGACCTCTCCTTTGTCCGTTCCAGCTAATAAAATATCTTCATCTAAAAAATTAAAGAAATTTTAATAAAAAACGAACAAACATCTAAAACCCTCAACACACAAATACCTTTGCCCAATGTAATATTAGATATACGTTTCCCTCCAACGGACTCTGGTAAAGAGTAACTCTGCAGACTTTCCGTTGATTTCGAATCCCATACTTTCACCTAAAATCAAATAACAAAAAAATCACATGAAACACTATGAAAAAAAATAAAAAAAATTAGATTTACCAATCCATCTTCTCCACCAGTAATTATCAAATCCGATGACGTCCACAATGCTTGATTGATACCAATTGATATACTATCATCTGAAGGAGGACCTAAATAAAAACATTGATTCTTGGTAAGAAATTATATTCTATGCATTGTACCGTGGCTGAATTTGCAAATGTATTTGGTCGGTGCGACTGTCTTTTCCGCCCTGACGAATCTTAAGTCGTATAAGTATGCCGTATTATCCGAGGCGGTGCTCACCAGCATTCGCTCACAATCACTATTATTACAAAAATAAACGATAATAATATCAAAATTTTAAGCTCAAGATGAATGGAAGAAATAACAAAAACAACACATACCTCATCCTCACATCGTTATGATCATTCTGCGGCGTTTTAATCGAAATCACTGGTTTATGCCCAGTTAAAGAGGACCGGAAGGAAGAAGCATCGTATACTCGAACAATACTATCGCCAATCGAGGACTCTACTGCACTGGTTCCCGTGGATCCAAACGAAAGGTATTTCCCTGGAAAAAATTCCAAGAAGTTAGAAGAAATTAACAAGGAGAATTTAGTTATATCGATGTTTACCGGATTTTGAAACTTGTAACGCGCATATGGATTTTAACCCACATATTTTGAAAATCTGCGTGGGTTTTCCCTGTACGTAGTGCCATCCTATTACCTGAGATATTTTAAATGTAGATTTTGTTAATGTAAAAAAACAACGTATTTATACTAGAAAAAAACAAACAAAAAAAAACAAAAAACTTACGGATCCAAAATCGCTGTTGACCGCTTCATATCCACTAAATAAAATATCGGTCGAATAATAATATCCAAACGCGACTTCTGTTGTTATCGGAATTTGCTCGCGTGAATATCCTTTGGGTAAACTGATTTTTCCAAAAATATTAGAAACCAATAAAATGAAAATATTTTGAAATTCACTTGTAAATTTACCATCTCTCTTCCGATGATGATGCACCTCGACCAGCTAAATCCCATACGTGTACCGTTCCGTTCGCGTTTGCCGCTGCTAATACGTGTGTGTAATTGTTCTCTGGCAATACCGCTAATCTCTTTATCCTTGACTCTGTGAGATCGACTGATTAGGGGGAAAAAAAAAGGAAATCAAAGTTAGAATTAGTAGAACTGTATTTTCAAATCACAAACAATTATGATTTTTGTAACTAATGGGCCGTGGTTTAAAATCGCGATTGTAATCCCAGGATGTAATGTGCGGTGACTCGCTGGCCGTAAATATACGTAATGAGTCGTTTGATACTGCGACATCGTTGATCGTTAGGAGATCTAGAATATGAAAAGAAATATTATCAACAAACAACTTTTCCAAATAAAATCAACAATCTCTTGTATTCTTACTGTTTCCTGGAGCCACGTGTCCTCTCCTCATAACTTTCCCATATTCATCGACCCCATCATTACTCAAATCTTTCGCTCTCCCCCATATTCGACCACTCCTGTTCTCCTTCAAAAATTCAAATAAGACCACATTTCCACCGCCTTCAATCTCATCATTCTTAAAACCTCCCACCGCTCTGCACAATACATCCGAGTCCGTATCGGCATCTGTTTGAAGATATGGAATAATCTTCAGCTCAATAGATTGCCCTGACCCTTTTGAAATTAAATTCGACGGCTTCAACGATAATAATGACTTTTGGTGAATCACTCTGGCGAATCCATTTTTAACTGTTAAAATATCGTGAACGCATCCCGATTTTCGACGAGACTCCATCTCATGTCTCCATCGATCTTTATCTTTCTGCTTTGTCGTGTTAATTTCGGGTAGTAAAACGGGTGGTTTCTCTAGTCGAGTCAGTTCCGGGATATGTGGTAAGGAATTTGACTTAGCATTGCGGATGATGCTCAGATTGGAATCTTTCGCGCTTAATCCAAGTGGCGAGTATCGTGCGGACCGGTTTGCAATATTAAGGGCGTGATCATCTGGTATATTTGAAGTCTTTAAAGTATTTTCGATTTCCCATGACTCGATTGCGCTTTTCGTCTTGAATTCCGATGATATCGGAAGAAAGAGACTCGTAAATTTCGCATTGATTTTTCGAAATGGTGGAAGCGTCGGGGATGGAGGTGGTGCAAGAATCACATTTACTGGATCCGGAGTTGGTGAGTACCATTGTTCTGGTTCATCTTTCTTAAATTCTATTGCATCTTTCTCGAATGAAGGTTCAGGAGACGACGACGAAATAACCCGCAAACGTTTGTTGTTTCTCTTTCTCCGTCTTTTTCGCCGTTTGTCAATTTCGGATTCTGAATCATAAGAGTCCGAGTCAATCCGGGTAGATTTCGTTTTTAAGATACCGGCTCCTTCATTTATTTCAGATTCATACAATAAGTTTTGAAAAACTGAGACTTCACACAAACCTGGCATTTCCTTATCATCATCGGTGTCTACAATTTGAAAACTGTTGCCGTGCCGTAGGGTTGTAACTGGTTTTGTAAACGTCGGGGTATAGTCTTCGGTCAGGTCGATTACAAAGTCGTCAGGTAAAGTGAATTTAAAACGTGGAATGGGGTTGGTACTTGAAATTGGTTCTTCGTCATCGGAGTCGTCCGGTAGAGTGAAGTTGTAGCGTGGGATGCGGTTTGTAGTTGGAACTGGTTCGTCGTCATCGGAGATGACTATTACCCGATCATGGAAACGCTAATTTGCAAAAAAAATGAAGAAAAATGAGGAAATATGAATATAAAGGACAGGAAAATGGACATTCAGAATGGGATTTTACGTTGTTCATTGGACAACACAAATTGTTTGACAAGTGATCAACAATTCACACAGAAATACAAATGCGAATATCATCGGTTTGAATCTTTTTTCTCGTCATCCAAATGATCAGACAGATTCCGACTCTGAGATTCAAATTTATTTATCCAAAAGCACTAGAGTTCAGCAAATCTAAAGTCTTCAAGTTTTTTTATTTTAAGCCTTCACATCCTCTTCAAGTTGCAGTTTTTTCGAATGCCGATTAATTTCCTTCACCAAATCCTCCAGCGTCAATCTCTGTGTATCCAGCTTTAACGTCACTTTGTCTCCTACAAAAAATTCAGATTCAATAACGGAAAATTTCTGCAAGTATCGGAATAGAAACGCTCACGGTAAAGTAAATCAACGGTAGGGAAAGCGATATTATCAGCAGCATTGACTTCTAGAATACATTTCGGATTTAATGCTTTATTTTTGTCCGTGTTTATGTACTGTAACAATGCCCTGATACGAGATATCAGATAGACCGTATATAAAGCAAAATAAACCACATAGATACCTGATTGAGCGTGATTTAGGATTAATTTGAGAAAAGGAAATTACGACTTTGTCCAAAAACTTCAACATTAGTTGAAATGGCTGGCGAGGATTTGACAATGAGCGAAGCAGAAAAGAATTTAAAGCGCAAGGCAAATGAAGAGAAAGACGAGAATCCACCCGCAATCGATTCTCCAACGTCGCCTGAGGAAGAGTCTTCCGATCTGCCCGAGAACGAGGCTACGAAACGTCCTAGAACAACATCAAATCTTGTACACTTTGTTTGTCTTTTCTCTCCATTTAAAGCGTACTTACTTTTATTCATCTTCATTTTGCATATCTGAATAGTCCGAATCAAATAATACAAAATCTCCGGTCCACACTCCCAAAAGCAATTCCCCAAAACCCTACGAAACCGTAGCAGATAATAAATCTTCTTCAGTCTTATCCGAAACCAACACAATCACCTCACCTATACGAACACCAAACAACAACTCTCCTCAGCCAGCCGCCTGCACACCTGGTATTCAGCCTTCTTCGTTGGGATTCGAAACTTTGAATTCAGACGGTTTTACAACTGGAAGTTCCTTTGGAAACCTTACCATCCACAGTCGTAATGTTACGCCTATTATTTCCAGAACCACTTCGGTTGGTGCAGATTCTCTCAAAGCTTCTGTAAGTACTTGAATCGAATTCTATGAGGTTTTCCCATCTAATCTAATTGATTCCGGAAATTATAGTCTCAAAAGTTATTCCCAATCACCAAAAAAGAGTCGTCTGTCTTTGGTTCCTTCAACTCTGATCAATCGGACTCTGTATTCGGCGGATTCGCGGCGTTCTCTTCTGTCCCGTCGGTGTTTTCGTCGCTTCCAAGTTCCTCTTCTGGAAGTTGGCTGGATTCTCCAGGGAAATCATCATTTTCGAAAGTTAAAGGATCCGCGTTTAATGGTGATCAGAATAATGAGGACGAGGAAGATGGTGCTGGTGAGGGTGAAGCGGATTCGACGGAGTTTACGCCAATTGTTAATTTGGTTCAACAAGAAGGTTTGTTTGCAAAAGTATCGGGACATGTCATTCTTTTTTGCTAAATTCTTGAATACAGTAAAGACGGGAGAGGAGTCGGAAGTTTGTGTCTTTCAGGAATACTGCAAGTTGTTTAATTTGTCTGACAACGATTGGCGAGAGCGCGGAAAGGGTCAGATAAAGCTCTTATCATCCAACGATAAACCAGCATCGTACCGATTAGTGATGCGGACAGATGGTGCGCCGCGATTGATTTTGAATGTTAGAGTTATGAATTTACCCGTGAAATTGGTTGGCGATCAGTTTGTGAGGTTTTGTGGGATGGAGGATACCTTGCAGAATTTTTTGGTGAAGTTTAAGAATGCTGGGTTGGCGAATGATTTTGTGAGGATGGTCGAGGCTGCTTCGGCTGAAGGGAAAAAGGTTGCTGCTACTTCCAGTGCCGAGAAAAAGGATTAAGGACATTGGGGAGAAGATGGAATCGACCAGCGAATCTGTGTGATTTTTCAACCATAAATATTTGAATTAAACCAGTGAGAATCGTTTGGAATTGAATCAAACATTAGCTAAGTTGTTATATTAAATTATCCGCTTGATAATATGCTTGTATGGTTGCTGATTCATGTGATCAGGAAAAACGGAAATTCACATTGATACTTCTCGAAGAATGTGTATCATGGCGGTGATATGGCGGTGTAGCAAATTTGCAAAATGTGTTTTTTCACGTAAAAAAGGATCAAAGTATCTTATGACGTCAGGAATCCCTATAAATTTATGTGGTTGGCGATGAAGGCCCTGAAAAAAGTCATACAAGTGTAACAGCGATTCAATGGCCAAATTTTACTGGTGGATTTACGTTCTCCCCGCGCTTCTCTCGTCTGCGAAAGCAAGCAGTTGCCCAGAAGTCTGCCCTACCGTTTTTGAACCTGTTTGCGGCTCTAATGGAGTCACTTACTCGAACAGTTGCTTCTTAAGCATTGCGGCATGCAACAATTCTACAATTACTTTGGCGTATAGCGGTGCGTGTAAGAAAAGCTGCGATACGGCGTGTACTAAGGAATACAATCCTCAATGTGGAAGCGATGGCGTGACTTATGGCAACGAATGTATGCTTAAAGTCGCGATATGTAAAGATCCTTCACTCACTTTGGCTTACGCTGGTGAGTGTAAGAAGGACTGCGATACTCCCTGCACTAAGGAATACAATCCTCAATGTGGAAGCGATGGCGTGACGTATGGAAATGAATGTATGCTCAAGAATGCGATTTGTAAGGATTCCTCGATCTCTTTGGCTTACGCTGGCGAGTGCAAGAAGAGTTGCGATACGGGATGCACTAAAGAATACGTTCCTCAGTGCGGAAGCGATGGCGTAACTTACGGAAATGAATGTTTGCTCAAAGTCGCGATCTGCAAAAACTCGACAATCAGTTTGGCGTACTCTGGTGAATGTAAAAAGAGCTGCGATACCCCATGTACGAAGGAATATAATCCGTACTGTGCGTCTAACGGTCAAACCTATGCCAACAAATGTCTCCTCAACAACGCCATCTGCAAGGATCCTTCCATCTCACCGGCCTACGTTGGAGAATGCAAAAAACAATGCCCCGAAGTCTGCCCGGATCTCTACCAACCTGTTTGTGGATCGGACGGTAAAACCTACAGCAACGACTGCTTCTTGAGCATTGCTATTTGCAAGAACCCGGACCTCAAGTTGGCCAGCAAAGGATGTTGCCCGAAAATCTGCACGCTCCAATACGACCCGGTCTGTGGGTCTGACGGAAACACTTACGGAAACAGTTGCGCGTTGAGTGGAGCTTCATGTGACAATCCGTCCCTCACTCTGAAATACAAAGGCGAGTGTGTCACTACCACGACGACTTCCAAAACGAGCCCCACCCCAGATAACTGTAAAGCGCGCTTTGAACAGTGCGGTGGAATCACGTACAAAGGTCCGATTTGTTGCAAGGCGCCTGCAAAGTGCAAAAAGATCAACGATATGGTATTTATTTTTTTCAAGTTTTTCTTTTCAGACATATATTTAACGTATTGTTTAACTAGGTCTCTCTATGTGTCTAAAATTGTAAATGTCTATGGATGAAAATTTTGGACATTTTATTCTGATTTCCTCATATCAGTGTTTGTTTCTTAGTAATTTTCTATTTTTTGTGTTATTTCTGTGAATTTAATAAACCTCTAATGAACCTTTTGATATTAATCAAAGTCCATAATCTACAAGAACTTGAAGATTCAAGTTCGAATCAAAGATTGCATGCGGATTGGAATCTAGGCTCTTTTCAAAAATGAGAAGCGACAGTCTGGGACATATTAATTTATTGTCGCGAAAACTGCTCTTCTATTCTTTTGTCGAGAGTGTCTGTATGTTCTCTCCATTGCATCCATATCAACCTTTATATCAGTGCAGATTAATCAGAATTTCTTCAGTTTAAACATGCTGCATATGATTAAAAGGGTTTCAGGGAACAAAATGCAAATTGCGAATTGAGTGGTAGCGGGGATAATGAGAATGCTAATGCTTGGTGGAAGAAAGAAGCGTTCAAGAATCCACATTTACAGTAATTTTGACGACACGCGTTTTTCAACGAATTCCCTTTTTTTCCTTCACTTCCAATGACCTCTCTCTCAGCATTGCACTGTTGGAAATGGAATTAGAGAAATTTTCTATCGAATTCAAAGCAGCTTTTCTCCACGTCCTTCGGTTCACGGACGAAAGAAAGTTTAACGAAAATCATCTTCTGTTGGTCTTCCTTCTTCTATGCGCTCCACGTTTTCCTCACGCATACTCGATAACGTTCACGACTACAACGGCGATAGATTGCCCGAACCTGTCCCAATTCTGAATGCTGCAGTGAACAGCCCTTTCATGTACTGGACTTTCCAACATTCTGGACAAAATCTGTTTCAAACCCCGAACCCGATAAATCCCTTCACCACATACACTCAAAACGAAAAAATATTACACCATCATCTAGCTCAGCATCCTCCGCAAACCAGTTTCGCGAGGTAATTTTACCTTTTTTTTTTTGTTTTTTCAAAATTTTAAATTGTTTTCCAAGTGCAAACAAAATCCCTGGATCTATTCACAGCATTTCTAGCAACACAAACAAAAATCAAAGCTTGATTCATAGCAATTCCTCGATTCCCTTTGCATATCCTGTCAGTAATCACAGTAATCCACCAAGTTTGAGACTTTTGTCGCCTTACTCTTCGATTGACCGGTTATTATCTGCACGAACCACTTCAGGTTAGTTTCATTTCGATTCAGATAAATCCGGTTGCTTATATCTCATATTTCTATGAAAGGCACAAGAGCCCAAGAGAGAGACCGATTCAATGGAACAGATGAAACGAGAGGAGCGATTTATCTTGGAGGAAGCGCAACGGGTGCTATGGGTTCTGCTCGTACTGCTACAGCGATTGATTTGGTGTTCTTGGTTGATGTAGTGGTAATATTTTTTTGTCTCGAGTTTAAACAAAACCATTGTCTTACTTGTTTCCCCCACCGTGTAGGATCGATGACAAACTTGATTCATACAGTTTGAACCGAGTTGTACAATATTATGAATTCCCTTGCACAAGAGCCGGATTTCGAAACTGCAAACTTGGCCTTTGTCGGATATCGTGACTTCTACAACAAGGATGATAACTATGTGGTGAAGAACTTTACGTCAAACATTTCTGAAATGCGAGACTTTATTGCAAGTGTTGAAACAATCAGTAACGATGATTACGCAGAGGTAATGGCAAGTTTTTTTTTCCTCCCGTATAATAAATCACTAATTCTTGTTCTCAGGATGTGGTCGGAGGTTACTATAATGCTTTGAAATATTTGAGCTGGACGCCCAAGAACCACAAACTGATTGTACACTTTGCGGATTTGCCGGTCATGGTCATGGATGGAACTCTGGAGTTGGCGATAAATACGCTGACACGAGTTTGATGGAGGCACTAGGATGAATAAACTGTCAATCAGGAAGTGTTATAACAAATGATCAAGAAGATGGTATATTGATTTTGGTCTAGTTAAGACCACCAAAGAACAAGGTTGATTCATATTTACCATCTTCAGTAGTCAAAATATCTAAACAACTTAAACTTAAAAGAGACTAAAA
>JADGJK010000304.1:0-25064 GCA_027600645.1 Nowakowskiella sp. JEL0407
CTTTTCTTGTTTTTTTTATTTAAATTGTTTTTTTTTTTTTTTTTTTAAAAAAAAAAAAAAAAAAAAAAACTCAATAGACAGGCAGTTAGAGACTGCAGAATGAGTGCAGGACACGTTTGCTTGCAATTTCCCTTTGGACTACAACAGTTAACATAAGGTGGCCAACATCCCACTACAATACTAATTGATTCTCAAATCACACAATTGATTTGATACTGTTAAAGTTTGCTCTAGGTGCTGAAGAATTTTATTTTCATAAGGCTGTTTTTTTTATTGATTATTACATATTAATTAATAAAGACTCATTAATAAAAAAAAAAAATTGAATCTTTTTTGCTGATTTAATTCACTGTTAATATAAAGTAAAAAAACAAAATTTAAATATTCTTTTTTTTAAAAGAGATTTTATATAATACCTCTTTCTTAATCATATTTTAAACCCTTATAACACTGCATAATACCAGAATATTCTAGTATCTTAGATCTAATAACAGTACTAAGACTTTAAACTAGTAATTGTTTATGAATTTCTAGAGATTTGGAAGGCTAATTGTAGATTAGTGTATCTCTTAAAATTATCTATTTTTCATTTATTTTACATATATTATTAATATTCATATCAGTTTTTCAATATTTTTATTTCCTCTTGTAAATTTTCTACCATTTCTTCTGCAATTGTACATCTAGTTAATAGACGTGATCTCTCTCTTTCCATTTCTTCATGAGTATTCAAAATAAACTCTTTCAACTTTACAATATGTTATAAACTTATAGTTTCAAAATAAAAAATTTGATATTATACCTGTTTCTGAAGAGACTTCATTGTGATTGAAGAATTATCTATTTTTTCTGCCCAAGCCTGCTCAAATAAAATCTAGCTTTGCAAATAGATTAAATTTAATATACAATATCTATACCTGAGTTGAACCTTTAAGAAATATATTCCTATTAGCATGAATTCCTAACATATTTTCTAACTGTGACTTGATTTCTAGTTGTACTACTTTTGCTAACTCATCTGAAAGTCTTTTTTGAAGCTCTACATGATCTTGGTAAACCTAAAAAAAATTCTTCAATTTTTACTTTTGAATCTGAAAAAAATCTGTTACTTTTGCCTCATTTTCTGCACTTCTTAATTCTTGAATTAGTTGATTCTCATGAAATATATGACTGAAGAATCTTCTTGGAACATTTGGTCTATCAATGATTTCACTTCTTTTATCGAAATCTCATCCTCTAATAAGAATTTATAAAATACACAGAATATATTTGGTTCTATTCACTAACCTGAATCATTTTCTTTAACAATTGAAAGGAGTTTATTAATATCCCTAATAACTAAAAAAAAAATTAGTGATTTTAAAAAATATTGTTTCAGTTTATACATCTTTCAAGTTTGGATTGATAATTTCCAATTAAACATCCTACTATTTACAACATAAATGGAAGAGACAGTTTAAGAAACTCTCATAAAGTACCTGTTCTTCTAATTCTTTCAGTTCCACCTTTAACTGTTCTTCCATTTTCTTATGATCATTGATTAAACCTTGACTAATCTCCATTTCAATTGCCATCACATCCGCTTTTCGTTTGTATTCTAAATTTTTGAGTTTCGCTGATTGTAGCTCAGCCTCTAGATGCTCGATTTTATCTTGAAGTTTTGATTTTTCATCAATGCAAGACATTTCTTGCATTTTATGCGAGTTTGTCTATTAGCATCACATAAAAATTAACGACCAAAACATTAAGATCAATTTTAATACCAATTTCTTCTCCAGCTCCAGTTTTTCTCGTTCAATCTCAATTATTCGTTGTTCCAAAACTAATTTTTTATCCAGAAATTCGGCTCTTTGAAAAAATGGTTTAAAACAAAGAATGTAAACTTTAAACTGTAAATACCTCTCTTCGTCGTTTTTATGTTTTAGTTTTTGAAACTCGGTGGTAATCTCGTAACCCTGACATTCAGTGTTCTCTAGTCGTGATTGAAGAAAATCGTTGCTACGAGACTCACGTCAAATAAAAGAGAAACACTAAGAATTGTCGGAGACAAACTGTTTCGAGAGTTTCTCAATTTCGCAAAGTTTTTCTTCTTTCTCTTTGATAAGTTTAGACTGTTTAAGAAAAATGACTAATATATTTTTTGAAGGGCGGAGATTATTAAATCGTACTTTTTCATTCAACAAATTCAAAAGTTCAATTCCAAGTTCTTCATTCCGATCTGAAAATTTGTCGTTGTCTGATTTCGTGGTTTCAAATTTCTGGCGTATCGATTCTAATTCCATGTTCAGCTATTTTTTCACAACAAAAATGTTTGAAAAATAAATGCAGGCAATAGTTCTGGGTTTCCCAATACCTCGGTTTTGTCACTCTGCGAAATATCCAACTTCTTTTTCAACTCGAGATTCTGAAGTTGTAAATTATCAATCGCGGCTTGTTTCACTGAAATTTCCGTTTCCAGATTTAGAATTTTATTGGTAAACTGAATAAGTAAAGATGAATAAAGATACAGAAAGATAACATTGCGATAATATTGCCTCTGTAGTCGTATTTTCACTCTTGGAAGCAAACTGCGTGCTCTCAATTTCATTATCTAGCAAAGCTTTATGGAACTTTAATTTCTCTTCCTCCGACTGTAATAATTCTTCTTCGAGAGCAGCTTTTGCTTCCTGGATTTTGGTAAACCTACATTGAAATATTCAGTTTAAATTTATTTACTGTACTCGAGTGAATAAAAAAACGTACCGCGCTGAAAAATCGTGGAGTCGAGTTGATATTAATTCACAATCTTGTTTGAGTTTTTCGTTTTCTTTTTTGGACGATATTAATTTACGAGATAATTCTTTGGAGAACATTCATTAGAAAATTTCAATCATAATGTGTGTAAGACGAATTGAAATCATACCTTCAATTTGTTCTTCTGATCCGGCGGAATCAAAATTTTGTGCTTTGTACGATTCAACTTCCAATTTCGTCGCATTCGTAATTTCTTGAATTTGAGCCTTCCAAAAAAACAATGAAAACCTACCACACCCATTAATTTCCCAAGAGCATACCCTAAACCGCCTCACAATCTCCCGCGTATTCCCATCTCCCGACAACGGAAACCCAACACAATACCTCAACATCTGCGACATATTCAAAACCGACTTATTCCACATTTTCGATAATTTTAAATTCGGATCTACTGTTGCTACGCTTGACGATGGAACTGGAGTCAGGTCAATGTTTACGATGAACGATGTTATTGCGTTGCCGCCGAATGAATCGGAAAGTAGTTGGGTAGCAATGGATTTTGTGAAATCGTAGCATATTGGTTGGTCGGGCTAAAAAAAAGTATAAAATGGTGTGAGGCGGTCCCGTATGTTTTAGTTTCAAAATAATGAACTTTACCTTTGGCCGACCGAATGCTTTCATTGTGTTCCAGAGAGTAATTGGAGATTTACTTGCGTGTAAACCTTTAGAAATTTATTTACCAAACGAGAATTAAAAATAAATGGAATAAATATCTTTTTACCGTCAGACATAATTAATCTCGTGGGATCTTCAAAGAATTTCTCGGCACCACGAGTATCAACAACCATAAAATTTGATACTACGTTTCCCGCGGCTGATATTTGCAGTAATCGTCAGAGATAATTTATCTAATATGATAATTCTAGAATATTCTTTACCCGTGTCGCTCAATTTCGCATTCCGTTCTAACCCAGATTCACTCCGACACAATTCAAAAATCGTAAATACAAAAGAATTACTTGCCGTTTCACTATCATGAACTCTCATTAAATTATCATGTGCCTTTGCATCCACCAAAAATTTTTTAGCAATAAAATCACATGATGCCAAAAAAATCAACCTTTTGGAGAATCTCAAGACAATCGTATGCATTATCGACAATTTTATTCGTAGATCCGACAACCGAAACACCGTATTGTGCATCTTCGTGAATTTTTAAGCCGTCTTTGGTCGGGTCAATCAAATCTCGAATTAGTTCTCCATACAACTCGAAAATTGTATAACAAAAACAAAACAAAAATGGAGTTAAGAAAAAAAAAGAAAATTTTTTGCTTCATATTAATTCGAGAATTAATTTTGAAATTAAATAGAAAAAGGATATTGTAATTTGACTTGAAACCGATACGATTTATCGCCTTGGTTCGATTTATTAATCTGCGACCCCAGATTCTCGTCTTTTAATGTACCAAACAAGTTTTTCGCAATCGCTGGGATTAAACCTATCCAAAAAACATCATTTTTTTGCATCGGAAATTTTTCTTTACGAAAAAGAAAAAAAAAAACAACCTTCCACTTCGCATTCATCACTATACTCTTTCCACCCCTTCCCAAACAACACCGTCGTTTTCCCACTCCCACTTAACCCTAAACTGACGAGATTCACATTATACCCATCAACTATAAAATGTCTCAGCAACGGGATCGTTATCGAATAAATTTTCGTTTCGTCATCTTTTGCTTTAGTTCCTTTAATATCTGTTTGCGAATTTAAACTTTTAGACGATTCTGATTGCGTTGAGGTCGGTTGGATAGCGTGTAGTGATGTACGAATAGTTGTAGAGTTTGAGTGGATGGTGGAATCGAATATATTTTCAAAATTGTAAATTTTGCTTAATAACCAGAAAGAAAAACAATCGTTTCATGTTTCAATTGAATTTTTGCTTTTAAAAAATTATTTTGCTTAAAATACCGCCCGTTTTTATTTAATACTCCTTGTGATTCTACAGATAAGGTTTTCCCGACATCGTCAATATGATATTTTGCACGATAGATTATTCCATCTTCGATGGATATTGGTTTTAAGTGTAAGTAAACTTTTGCTGGACATCCAAATTGCTCCATTTTTTTCTTTTTTTTTTAATTTCGGAAAGAAACGCGTTTTTTTATTTTTTGATGTTTTCAATAATATGTTTTGACTAAAACGGAATAAATATTAGACAAGTGAAATAAATTCTTTGCAATAAAACGTACTCAATTCATCGCTAACACCTGTCGGCGTTAATATTCCCAAATCAGTGAATAGGAGTGAAATCAGGTTCGGTGGAGTATAATCAACCGTCGGAACCTTTCAAAACGGAATAAAAGCGAATTTAAAAATATTCAAAAACCCAGGAATGTTAGCGAGTCACTTACCGATTCATTGTTTGGTAAATCGTCTTGATATAATGGATAAATACGAGCAAATTTGTAACTACAATACCGAGCCGAGCGTTAAACGTAAAAATAGAATTTTAAAAAATAAAAGTCCGTTACCTTTCAGCTACAACGTACAACGGTTTACTTCCAGCATTCGCAGCCAGTGCCGTCAAATATGTTCCAATCTATACATTCAGGGTTAATCAAACAAACCCAAACTTGGTAAAACATCAAAAAAATTGTACAAACCCGATTCACAACTCCTCCATTCTCAGTAACACCTTCAGCGCCAACAAGTACCATATCAACTTTCTCCATATAAAACCCAACCGCCGCATCAGCAATGACACGTACATCCCGAATCCCAGCTTTCTTCAAAATCTCGCTGGCTTTTAATCCGTTACCTTGTGATTCAGTGACAAGTACTGAAAACCGGATATTTGATTTTGCTGCTTTTGTGAGAAGAAGTGTAACGACGCGGGAATATGAGTGGATTAAGATTGTCTAACAGAGTGAAGAGGAGTGTTAGCAGGGAGATCGTGAAAGTTTTTGATTGCGGGACAGTACCATATCGTTCTTTATGAATTTTATGCCAACGGAGGCAACTTTGTTTCGGATTTCGGTACTTCTTTGAATTAAATTTTCACCTTTTACAATCATCGAGGATTTACATGCCTCTAAATCCTAAATACCCAAACCGCAGATCAAAATCACACAGCAAATACAATGTTAGACTCAGAATAGAATAAAGCAAATTGAAAAACGAACCGAAATGTCATGTCGATATTTTCCAACCCATTGTAAGAATAAGTCGCATCCAGCTGAAACGGAGATTGGGCTTTGATTCGTTTGTTTTTTTAAGATTAATCGAGAGTTTTCGAGATCTTGCATGAATTCGAACATTGTGTTTGCTTTGAACGAGAATGTGAATATTTAGATGAATTGCGAACGCGGATTAGTTATCATGGGTATAATTACCAGTGTTCCATTTAATAGATTCAACTAAAGCCTGCAAGTATAAGTTTGTGTGTTGGTAAATTGTGCATGACTTCAAGTTGCTGCCAGCGGAGAAAATGAAATACCTGCACGGCTGCAACAGCGATGGATAAATCAGAATTGTTCTTAACAATATCATCCAAAGTTCGACACAGCCTTTGCTCATTATTTACTGCCGGCATTTTGAATTTGTGCAAAGTTTTGAGTTTTCAGTGATGTGTTTGAATTGTCAAGCCTTTTTTATTTTTTGGAGATCACAGCTTCCAGACTTTCCGTTCATTGAATCCCGCTCTTTTCAAAACTCCTTCTAGACGACCTTGTTCGTATTCTTCTGTTTTCTTGCCTGCAACGTGTGCTATCATTCTATAAAAATTCAATGAATCCTGAACTTCAACATGAAAATGAAAAAATACATACTGATCGGGTCCACAAACTAACACGGTAACATCTTCATTAGGCGCAGGTATACTCTCCTTAACCATCTTCTCATTCATATACCCTTTAAATCCCTTCCAATCCTTACTATCAGTACGATCGACGACATACTTTACACTAAACTTATCCGGATACGCCAACGCCAACAAATCCAACTCTCTCTTCAACAAAATATCCTCCTCACTCTTGTTCGCATACAACAACCAAACCTTTGTCGTATCCTCCTCATCACCCAAAACTTTCTTAATAATCTGATAAAACGGCGTGATCCCAGTCCCGCCCGCAATCAACCCTAAATTCTTAACTTGATTCTTTTGGTAATCGGTCGGTAGAGTACTGAATACCCCCCGGATCTCGACTTTGTCGCCCGGTTTTTTAGAAAATAAGAAATTTGAGAGGAATCCGTCTGGATATTTTTTTACCAGGACATCGAAAGAGTATTTTGTGTAGGTTATTGGCGAGTACATGCGGGCGATTTGCATGGTGTCGTCTTTTATTTGAATGTGAGAAGGAGTTGGTAACGGGATTTCTGGTATTGGGGCGTCAGGAGCGGGAGAGGGGGCGTTTGGGATGTGGGCGGAGAATTTGAAGAGGGAAGTGTCGTGGGAGATGGGCAGGATTTTCAGGAGAGTGAATTTATTGAAGGCGACGGTGTTGAGCTCCTTTGTCTTTTCAGGAAGATGGTGTCTGTAGTAGTTGATGTTGTACGACACAAACCCAATGCCCGTCAGTGCGCAGACCAGGATCAATGGCGTGTTGTATGGCGCCAGCTTGGAAAAGGAGATTTTAGACGCCATTGTGGCAATTCTTATGGCTTCGAAGCTTGTCAAACGAGGGGCACCTGTTAACACCCTCGACCGGTCTCTGTTGCTGAAGAGGACCGATGTGTCGCTGTCTGCTTTCTCGTTTCTGTTTGCCGAAATCCTCTCCTACTCTCAGAATAGATCTCTCGGTGTCCAGGACTTGGAGAAACGGTAAGCAATGGAAAGTTCGAACCGCCTTATTTAGCATTTTATTCATTATTCTTTTCTCTAAATAGATTAAGTGAGTTTGGATATCGCGTAGGAATAAGAACTCTAGAATTACTATGGTTCCGCGAAAAACAAGGAAAACGTGAAACTAAAGTGTTGCAAACGTTATACTTTATTCACTCGAATTTGTGGAAATACTTGTTTGGAAAGCAAGCTGATTCCTTAGAAAAGAGTACTGAAAACGAAGATGAATGTAATTTAGAATTACTTTTGAATTCGCCTGCACTTAATCTGATTTCTTTTCTAGATATGATTTCAGATAACGAACCAAATATTACCAAATACATATCAATTCCCAAAGAATTCTCGTCGCTGAATTGTGGTGCATTTATTGCGGGGATTGTTGAGGCGGTTTTGGATGGTTGCCAATTTGTACGTATCTTCAGTCAGTGCAATTAGCAGTTCCTGTTTCATGTTATTTCTCTAAATAGCCATCGAGAGTTACAGCACACTCTACAGCAACAGAAGTGTTCCCTTTGAGAACGACGATCTTGATAAAGTTTGATAAATCAGGTAAGATATCATGATATACATATCCAAGAACATTTTAATCTTTTAAATATCGTGTAGTGCTAAATCGAGAGGGTAATTTAAAGTAAAAGAAGATATAAATATTCGTTTCAATCGAGTTGGAGGAAGAAAACGTTGCGATGTATTTAGGACTATAATAAAACTTCTTGTATCAAACCGTCATCTATTCTCACCTCACCATACTGTAGCCTCAACTTTTTGTATTGCTTTGGGGGATCTGTTGAACTACAGTATTAATTTCGGTTCTTCACGTCTCTTGGACTAACAACAAAACAAAACTTTAACGTCAAGTTTCAATCCACCATGGCCGTTGTTATTAATATTGCAAATTAAATTGTGGGATACATGTACGAGAAAAAATCACAGGCAACCAAGACATCCTCATCCAGAATAAACGTTTCCATTGAGGTTTACGTTTGAAGCATCCGATTTTTTTTCCTTGAACGCAAGCAAGCGATTAGTTTGCAATTTGATTACTTTTAATTCGCTTTTTCTTTGCAATCGTGTTCAAGAGAAGATAAAAATGCTCAATTCAATGATATCAAGAAGTAAAGGTAAGAGATGTTCGCATTCCTTGCCTGGAATATCTATAGAGGTTTTCTAAGTCCATTAAAGGATCAATCGCGAGCAATTGTTTATAGTTTTTGGACTCATATGTGGAGGATTCGACATCGGGTTCAACTTGGGAGGAGACAAAGATTGACCATTTCGGAAGTTCATGTAGATTCATTAATGAAAAAAGACTCAGAACATATATATGGTTGCGGATTCCAAGGACTTTGGTTGTTCTCGTGTCTTGGCAATTGGCAACGCGTTTTTGACATCCGTCAAATCTGACAGAAAAAAAAACAGCCGCAAACAATGCCCGGATTAGATTTGGAACCCAACTTGAAAGACGATGAAAAAATCCCCACAGAAGAAGAACTTCTCGCCACCCTCGACTTCTCCGACCTCGAATTGAAATATGCCATCCCACCAACTCCCCTCTTCGAATCCGTTCTCGTTCTTGACGGACTGCCCATAATCGAACGACAAAAAGAGCAAAAATTTATCAACTTGATGATCACCGGAAAAATTTTCAAAAACTACAAACTCAAAGAAAACGGAATTTATTTCCCATTCACTGCCGAAAACAAATCCAAGGGATTTATGTTTTTGGATTTCGAGACGCCGGAGATTGCCGCGGCCGCGATGAAGAGTTGTAACGGTTTCAAGATTGATAAGAATCACACGTTGGTGATTAACAAGTTTTCTGATGTGGAGTTTTACACAAATATGGATGATGAGTTTGTTGAGCCGGTTATCAAGGAGTTTGTCGAGAAGGAGCATTTGAAGGGTTGGTTGATGGATGATATGGCGAGAGACCAGTGGGCTATTATGAGAGGAAACGAAACTGGTATTTACTGGAATATGAAGAGCGAGAATATGGAATTGGCTCACAAACGTCAGGTATTGTATTGTTACTATTTAATTCTGTTTCTGATATCTTATCTCTCTTTGGATAGGCGTGGTCTGAACTTAATGTGATTTGGTCGCCGTTGGGAAGTTATTTGTTGACTTTCCATAAACCGGGAGTCGCATTGTGGGGTGGAGCGTCATTTGAACAGATTGTGAAATTCCCACATCCTGGAGCAAAATTGATTGATTTCTCGCCGAACGAAAGATTCTTAATCACTTGGTCCAACGAGCCAATTATCACTCCCGAAGGACAATCTCACGTAAAAAAAAAAATAATAATTTCGTTCAAATATTGTTTACTTATCTCGTATCTTCAGAATTTGATTGTTTGGGATATCGTTACCGGTCGATCTCTTCGTTCATTCCCAATGGACACCGCTCCACAACAACAACGTAATGCAAAGTTCGACTGGCCCATTTTCAAATGGTCTCACGACGACAAGTACCTTGCTAAAGTGGGCGACGGCTTGATCCAGGTATACGAAACGCCATCGATGGGATTGTTAGACAAGAAGAGTATCAAAGTCGACAATATCAAAGACTTTATGTGGATTCCGAATGAACACCAGTTGGTGTACTGGACGCCAGAGGGCGATAACATTCCAGCCCGAGTTACAATTATTAAATTGCCGAGCCGTGAGACGGTACGAACAAAGAACTTGGTAAATGTGTCGGATGTCAAGATGTACACGCAACCAAAGGGTGAATTCTTGTTGGTAAAAGTTGAGCGAGCGAAAACGAAGAAACAAACTGTGACGCATTTCGAGGTGTTCAGATTGAAGGAGAAAGGGATCCCGATTGATGTATTGGAATTTAAACCGGACGAGACGGTTGTTAATGTGTTTTGGGAACCTACTGGACCACGGTTTGCGGTTATTACGCAAGAAGGGCAGAAGACTTTTGTGTACTTTTATGAAGTTGTCGCTCCTCCGGTTGTTGTAACGTCGAAACAAACTAGTGCAGCGGCGGTAGCGGGCGAAGTTAAGTTGTTGAAGAAGTTGGAGAAACGGGGAATTAACTCTGTCAAGTGGTCGCCTAAGGGTCGATTCTGCGTTTTGGCGGGGATCAGAGCGTTCCAAGGAGAATTAGAGTTTTGGGATATTGAAGAAATGTTTATGATGGGATCGGGTGAACATTACACGTGTACGGATGTTGAGTGGGATCCTACGGGTCGGTATGTGTTGACTTCTGTATCGTACTGGGTCCAGCAGAACGATACTGGATTCCAACTGTGGAGTTTGAGTGGAGAGCGGTTGAGTACAAACAACATGCCACAGTTTAAACAGATCTCGTGGAGACCGAGACCTCCAACGTTGTTGACGAAGGAACAAATCAAGGCGATGAAGAAAAAGATGAAGGAGTACACTGCGCAGTTCGAGGAAATGGATAAGAAGGATGAGCAGAAGATTGAGGGAGAAGCGGTGGAAGCGAAGAAGAGGAAAGTGGCCGAATGGAATGAGTACCGAAAGAGATGCATTGAGGAGTATGAGCAGGAGAAAGAAAAGAGAATTGAGTTGTATGGGTTTGATCCTGATTTGAGAGAGGAAGAGAGTGAAGATGTGGAGGAGTGGGTTGAGGAAGTCGTTGAGGAAATTGAGGAGATTGTAGAGAAGGATTCAAGTTATGATGATTGAGTGAACTTGAAAATGAGAAAATAGCAAATTTGTCACCACTTAGCACTATCGACAATTCATTCCAAGCATTAGAATTTTCAGAAATTTATTCAGTAGTCGTTCCAGAACTTGACTTTAAACAAAAAGATATCAAAATTGCTGCAACTCCCAAGGGAAGTTTTTTTCGAAATTGTTTCGTAACTTCCCGATGCACTGTACGATTGCGATACTTCTTTACTTACTCTTTCCTGAACCAGCAAATTCATCAATTCTCTCTTAACCCCATAATTTACCGAAGGATTGCCTTTGATAAATGCTTCAATCAAGTAGAAACGATTGAAAACTTTACTACTATTACCCGGTTTTGCAAATAAATTAAAAGCAAACGTTCGGAGCTATTATTCTACTCTGCCAAATTAATCATGTTATTAAAATACAGAAAAGTCGGTTTCAAGTTCCCAATCACTCAAAAAGTGCCATACCAATTGCCTGTCAACAAATGGGTGAAAGCGAGGAAATCGAAAAGAAAAAGAAGAAACACAAAAGAAAATATAGTGACTCAGAAGATTCGTCTGATTCCGACTCTTTGTCTAACTCTTCTCATAAAAAGAAAAAGTCAAAGAAACATAAGAAGGAAAAAAAGAAAAAAGTATCCGACCATTTCGCGCATCTTTTCAAAAATATGGCTGAATTTATTAATAGGATAAGAAAAAGAAATCGAAGAAAGAAAAGATTGATGTTTACGTATGTTTCGATTGTCCACTTTGCCCCGACTTAAAATCCAAAATTCTTATTTTTTCCTTTCAAAAGGGCTCATACGGCTTAATTAATACCTCCGATGTACGTCAGTTCGAAAATCTAGTCAAAATGTACACTCATTTCACCTTCTTTCACAGATATATAAAAAGGACGCGGAATTCAGAACGTGGTTGATTGAAGTGAAGAATATCTCGATCGAAGTATTAAATCCGAAAGCGAAGAAAGAGTACTTCGAAGAATGTATTTCAGAAGCGTTTATTGCATTTGTTTATCACGGACTTGTCTAATTTTGACTCTCTAGATGTGGAAGATTACAACACCGCAACGTTCCCAGATAAGAAATATTACGATCTCGAAAAATGGTAAGAAAACTGTCGTTGATATTTTTTTTTTAAAAAAGCATATGTCTAATTTTATCGTTTTAAAGGGAAAAATCAAATCCAATACATACCACTTCAGCAGCAGCGACATAT
Source organism: Nowakowskiella sp. JEL0407 (assembly GCA_027600645.1). Classification (NCBI taxonomy): domain Eukaryota; kingdom Fungi; phylum Chytridiomycota; class Chytridiomycetes; order Cladochytriales; family Nowakowskiellaceae; genus Nowakowskiella; species Nowakowskiella sp. JEL0407. The sequence goes on from JADGJK010000304.1 coordinate 12,445, forward strand.
TCCATAAAATCAGACGAAGAGATTTTGCGACAGCAGTTTAAAAAGAAGCAAGTAGGCGTTCCGAGTGTGCAATTAACGAATGAACAGTTGCAGGAGTTGAGTAGGGTGAATAAAGAAAGAATTGAAAAGGATCGGTTAAGAAAGATGGGAGTGAAAGCAAGAGACTCGTTGGGCGTTCGTTATGAGTAAAAGAATAAAACGATTGCAGAAACGAAATATATTTATACGTTCAAGTGAAAAACAACAAAAGAAAATTTAATATTCGATCGTTCAACGTTTTTCTGCGATTTATTCCCCCGCACAGACCTCCTTAACCCTTCGTCTCAACTCCAGAAACATCTTTTCATTTTTTCGACCTTGCACTCGTCTTCCATGATCAGTTTTCATTTCCTCGCGAATCAAAATGTCATCTAAATCTTTTTGCAGCGCTTTCGACTCTTGAATTGTTTTAATTAGTTTCAAGGTAAGATCAATATCATCGATTTCGTCCGGTTGATTGTAAATTGGTTTAGCATTTACAGAATCGCTGTTATTGAAATACGAGGGACCCTCGGTTGGTGAAATTCTGGTTGCAATTGGCGAATCATGGAACGCGGTCGATTTGGGGACCTTTAATTTAGACGTTTGTGTTGATGGAATTGTCCCGCGATCACCAGTTGGTGGAGCGTGGTAAAATTTCATGAATTTCGAGTTTGTGACTTTTTTTAGTGTCCTATTTGCGATTCCATTCGTTAAACTTTTCGTCGAATAACCGATTTCTTTGCTCGTATCCGAAAAAATTTCATCTGAAGAAAACGTTTCAGATTCCTTCAAACCTTCAAGTCGATTTCTTTCTCCCTTCTGGTCCCCATCGTCTTGTAAAGGTACGCTCTGTTTATCGACACCGGCTCTCCTATTACCACCATAAACACTATTCCCCAGCTCCATCAACAGCGACCGATCAATATAAGCGACACTCTTTCGCACAGGATACGGATACTTCACAACTGCCGAAACTTTTGGCGGCGACATCACAACATGAAACTTATCGTTCTCAAAAACAAACACCGGCGGTTTTGCGTCATTCAGATTACTAGGTTTTTGTAGCGACGTGGTATTGGGTGGAGTTGATAATGTGAAATTCACGCGGTTAGTTGAGACTGATTTTTTGGACGGTGGTGGCTGTTTTGAAAAACCGTTGAAAATATCGTCTTCTTCATCTGTGCTACTCAAATTTCCGAACGAAGGAATGAAATGAGAGTGCGGGATATTAACTTTTTTCTGTTTATAGAAATCAGCCGTTAATATTTCCGTTGCGTATGAAATTGAGTGCGCGGAGTTTGGTGATGAGTGAGAGTTTCTTTTTGGTGACGTTTGCTTTGAGGGGATTGATTGCGCGGAGGATTTATGTGACTTTATGTTTGATGAACGGTTTCGTGATGGCTTTTGTTGTTCGGGGATCGGCATGTTTGTTATTACGCTAATACGACGCCTTGCGGAAGATATCGTTAAAGGTGATCGAAATCGTGCTGGAGGTTGTATCTCGTCCAACGAGGAATTTGCGGTTCTTCCTGCTTTCTCGGTTTTGAGTATTCCTGCTGGAGGAGTCACTCGCAAAGGTTTCTTTTTAGAATCACTGGTTTTGGGACGACGGTAAGTTACTTGAAGTCGTTTAATTTTCGGGATCGATTTAAGGAGTTTTGGGATTTCGGAAAGAATCTTTGGAGCTTCGGGGAACGAATTAACATAGATGTCTGTGCTGTTATTCAATTCAGTGGGTTTAGATGTCTTTAGGCTTTCGGATTCAGATTGATTATCTATTGTCGCCAAATTGTTTCGTGAAATGTGTTGTTGGTAAAAACCGCTTTGAATAAGGTCTTGATTAATTACATTTATTTTGTCTTTTTGTTTCTCAATCTTAGCAACTTCTTGTTTTAATTCTTGTACTTTCATTTGTTGTTTAATACGAGGTCGAGCATGCGATTTGTTTCTTTTATTTAAATATGCGACTTGGTTGTATACATTCTCACTTGGCCATTCCAATGAAATTTCGGGTTTGATATTCGTTAAAGATTTACTGTTCCCACTTGGATGCAAACTTGCTGGTTTTTGTTGGTGTATGTATGTTGTATCAGTGAGAGTTAATGAGGGAAACCGATTGTGAATTACAGGTTTACCAACCACTTTGTTATCTGTTTCGGTTGGATTTTGGATTTGCAGAGTATCGTGTGAGTTGGTGATGTGCGGATCATGAGAAAGTTCGGGGAGGACTGGGGTTTTTTCGGCGGGATAAGATTCAAGATCTGAAGAAAAAAGTTTCGCAGGTGGAAGAGGGAATGATAAAGGAAGAGACTTTTGAGGAAATGATTTGACCTTTTTTTTTTTTTTTTTGCAACGATTAAAATTGATTTCAGAGTGAGGATCACAATAACGTAATATTCTGAAAAATCCCTGTTCATTGGATAAATTTTCAATAACTTTTAATTTAAGCGAGAATTTTATGAATATTATCATTCAATTGGGCAATTCACTGTATATACTATAATCTTCTTTGGTTACGTTTTATTGATTAATGCCTGATTAAAATTGACACTGTTTAAAGCGATCTTTTGAAACTATTGCACTAAAATGATAAGAACTGATTTTTATTTCAATTTTTTTATCAAAAGAATGAATAAAAAAAAAAGATGATTTTCAATCTTGCACTTTTGAGTCATGATACATCTGGTGAGTATGTTTACAAAATATATTATCTATGAAATCATATGAAGGATATCAAATGAAACATTGGATCTGACAATGATCAAAAACTAACCCTTCGGTAAGAAATTTTTCTCGGCAACGGGCTCGCCAGAAAATAAGCCCTGTATGGCAGTGATGAGCTTCTTCCTGTAATTAATGGTCCAGAATTTTGAAAGAATCCTCTGATATATCCAGAGGCACATCAACAACAGTGAGTTCATGATCAGAATAACTTTTTATCAGAAAAATTACAATATTGCTAGTTTAGTTTTGGATATAGTGGGGGGGGGAATTCTCAGTGCTTTGTCTCATAAAATTCGGCTCTCAAATGGTTTTTATTGAATGAAAAGTTAATTTTTCAAACTAAATTCCATTCCATCGAAACATCTATGTGCGTCTCTATCTTTGAAAAAATAAAATAGTACATAAATGCTGGTCATTTTAAACTTTCAGAAGCATCAAAGTATGTATTTGTGCAAGTATGGGGCTAATTCTCAAAATTAATTTCGAAAAACACACAAACTATTTAGAATAAGACACAATGATGTTAAGAGAGAATTTCTCTTTCAATTATTTACTGTATAATCAGGATATTAAAAAGTTTTTCGAGAATTCTTGGTAATATTAGAAAACTTTCGTGTACGAGAATGCACCTTTTCATCCATTGGAGAAGATTATTTATAAATGCCACCAGAATAGAATTTTATCATTAAATTACCTTGTGTATTCTTCTTTCTGTATTCTTTCGTGCATTATAAAATGGTAACGAATCTGGATCCTCAAACGACATTTTCTCCAATTGAAGTTTCTCAAATTTCTCGCCCACATCCATAACATCCTGCACAACAAAAAAATATATTACAACAATTACAATCCTACAAATTCAAATGCCTCAATGAAGATACCTCAACCGCACTAAAACTCTCTAAATTCCCTCCATTCCCACCCATAAAACTATTCCCATAAACACTTTCAAACCATGTCTCAAACTCCGTCAACAATTTTTGCCGACACTGATCAACTAACCGCGAGCAATACTCTAAGTCAGATCGTGTGGATTTTAATTGCTCGAATTGGGCTCTGTAATCGTTTTTTAGTGATTGCAGGGTGTTGAGTTGAGCGTATTCTTCTTCGTCGATAATTATGTTTTCGGGTGGTGTTGATGGGTCTGGGTCTATGTTGTTTTTTAAAATCCGTGAATAGTAATGTGATGGAAATGTGAATTATTACCTGATGCGCCAGCACGCTCGATTCGTTTCTTATCAATAAGAAGTTTAGTTGCGTCGATTTTCTTTTTTAATTCGTTGATATTTTCTGCTAATTCTTTCGCGGCTTTCTTTTTTTCTTTTAATACGGCTAAGAGTATCAAAAAAACGTTGCATTTAATGAGCGAAGTATGTGTAAGTTTTCCAGGTTACCTTTGTTTTCATTCAAAATTTTGGTCATTTCCAGTCCTTTTCCACGTTTGAAGTTTTCGAATTCCTCAGCTCTATCTGGTGGTGACGCAATTACAGGTGCGATGGAAGATTTTCTATTTTTTTGCGACTGGTGGACGATTGGCGAAAAATTTGCGTTTACATTTTGACCCGGAAGCGGTGGAAGGGTTTCGAGTTCTTGTGCGGGATGAATCTGAATGGAAACTTCTTTCTATAAGCAATAAAGAAAAACAAATTAATTTCATTTGCGGAGAAAGAACTCATGTATTCTAAACCTCATTGTCATCGTTATTTACATAGTTTCCTTTATTACTTTTTCGTTTGTCTTTTTTGCTGGTTCCCATTCCCGAATTAAATTTCACGTTGGCGGCTGCATTTCCAATGGCGAATCCGGCACCTTCAATTTCGCCAACAAAGTCGTTGTTTCGAATCGATTCCACGTCCACGCTTCCTTTCTTTAAAAGTAAAACAAATATTCATTTACTTATCATGATGATGGGAAACAATTTTAAACTTACTCTGCTAGGTGTCGGGTCATTCGATTTTGAATTTGAAGGATTCAAGTTGTTTCCTGTCCGGGATGACTGAATGGGTATCCCATTTATACCAGAACGTGAGACTTTATTTGTTAGCTCTTGGTGATCTGCCTCGAGTTGTTTATAAAGAACTCGAAACATTGATAGAAGTTCGCGAATATGTCTCAAATTAACAATCTAAAAAGAAACGACAGTCATAAAAAACAAAGAAAAATAGTCGCAAGAACTCGTACATCAATCTTATCTTCATCTCCGTCCAAATACGCTTTAACTTGTTTCTGCAACTCAAATCTCTGTTGTTCTGAATACGGTTCGTAGACGATATGTGAGCGGTTAGAAATTGTGTCGTGCATGGATAACTCTTGTTTTAATTCTTTAATTTCCCGCTCGTATTTTTTCAAAAGTGCCATGGGATCGTATTGAACGTTAATTTCTGGTGAGGTTGTTACGCACATCATTCGAGTTGCAAAACGCAGGGTTGAGATTGTTTCTTCCAAGTGTTCTTTTTCGCCTGAAATTTGTGGAAATTGTTAAATGTGTGTATGTGTGTATTTAATGTCGTATTTGGCATACCCCAGATGTTGGCTATCATTAACGTATTGCAGTTACCACCGAGAGCATCACGAAGCACATTTGTAAGTTTAGACTGTCGAAATGGGATATGTTCTCTTGAATAGCACATTAAGGTGAAAAATATTACGGAAACAAGTGTCGAATACCTCTTTTTATCCGCCAAAGCAATGATTACTTGTTCCAAAAACGACAGCGACTTATTTATATACATTGCTTCCTTCAAAGAAACCCCATTTGTTTGGGTCTTGGATAACCGCTCCGAACCTGCTAAATCGACCAAGTTCAATTTTGCAAACATGACTTTTTCGGACGATTCGACTCGAGAGCGAGATTCAACGTGAATCGTGAATATGCAGTGCGACCGAGTTGAGTTTTTGTTTAGTTGGTGTTCGGATATTGAACGGTTGGTTTCACCTTCGAATAGGTAGCTCAATGCTTCTTCTTCGTTGTTGGCCATGAGTAAGGTAAGACCTTTTACAGTTGATGAACCTGTAAACAAAGATAATACGTGAATGCAAATCCTGGAGTGTGACGTTTGAATAACAAACCGTTTTTGTCATCAACGACCGATAGAGTGTTTGAAGTATCCGATTTTGAAGATTCGGACAAGGATGATAGCAAATCAATCATTGTCTCATTGTATATCTCCAAGTAAGAGATCCGCACAGTTATAGCGTATTGTGGTCGAGAAGATATCTCATGAAATAAGTTTGATATGACTCGAGGGATGATTCCTCTATGTTTATAATTTTCCGTTGCACCTGTCCTAAATTATACCGAATATCATATTAAAGAATAAAGCGATGATTAATAAATTGTGAATGATGTAACTACATGGTAAACGTCTTCCCAGCTCCAGTTTGACCATAGGCCAAAATCGTTCCGTTGTACCCCTGCAGCAGATTCTTTAAAATCGGAGCGGCACATTCCTCATAAATAGTTTCCTGAGAAGCATTATGAAAAACATGATCAAATGAGAAATCCCAATTTTCGAGCTGATTGTTTATGTAACCCGCATCATCCGATTTCTTTTGATGTATGTGGATAGACTTGTTGTCGTTTGAGAAAGAATAAAAGTTTTCAGCGAACGAGATAGAAGGTCTTGATCTGACGACAACTTGCACATGTTTCTTTGTGTTATCTTCCATTGTTTTTGACAGTCGCGATCGTGTTTCACTGAAATGGCAACAGCGTATTTGACAAGAGCATCTGCTCGCAGAAACAATCCCCTCTCCTCCCTCGATTCTGCCCACTCTGTTTCTCCTTTGGCAAATCCGTGGACCTCCCCCGGCGTTGATTCAATAAACCCTGAACTGTCGAATGTTATTACTGCGGACTCGATACTTTGCATTCAGAAGGATAACTCACTTGCGGGCTGTTTGGATCGTGACGTGCTGTTTCTATCTGCAAATTTCGATTTACCGCTCCCTCTAACCAACAAAAAAGACGTCGAACAAAGTCGAGAAATTAAAACGCCGCAGTTCTATGAGATCGACAGCGATGCAGAATTAGCAAGATTAGCGGAATTAGAGGATCCAGATATAGTAAATTTCTCTTAAAATTGATTTCCTTTTTAATGTTCAAGTAATGTAATTTATATTTTAAAAACAGTACGAGGATCTTACACCGGAAACAATAGAACATCGACACCGAAAACCCGAATATAACGAAAAAAGAATAAAAACTCGCGAGGAAGAAATACTTAAACACTATCTGTACAAAAGAGCAGTCGAACAAGGAAAACAACAGTATCTTTTAATTAATAATTTATCATCTACAACTGCATCGGCAACTGCGACGGTTTCTTCGGCTGTTTCAGTTACTCCATATCCAAAATCCGGGAAAAATCCTGAAATTCCGATGTTGGAAATACTCGTGTCGTTTGTCGACTCAAAACCCGCCCCAATGTCCGATTCAGATCTTTCTACCATTAAGGGTGACGAAGTCGAAAAGAAAGCGAAAGATTCCGATGAACCGAGTAATAAACCACGTAGAAGAAGGATACGAACGGGATCAATACAATTTGATTTGTCGAACGCAAATTTTGGAGAGTTACCGATAAACTATCATTCTTTGCTAGTTCCACCACAGAGGGAGCCACTGTTAAGTAATTTCATTAGAAAGGATTTATCGGCGGTTGTATCAGATCAGACGCACGCAACACCATCAGTCTTAGTCTCACAACCAAAACCGACGAAAAGCAAGGAAAAAATCAAACGAATAACTCAGAATCGCATCCCTGCAAAAGCAGCAAAGACCTGTGAAGAAACTTCACAAGTAAAGAAATCTTCAACGATACCCAAAACTACCGACAAACGAAAGTCGGCAGCTTGGTTCGAACACGGTATTGTCGCGGAAAAGCAACGACTAATGGAAGTAATGTCACTTCCAATCGGCCGGCGAACAGCAGGAACTTCTGCATCCTTCCCCGCACCGAATAATAACTCGGATTCTAATCAACCGAGTGATATCAGGAAATTAAAAACGGGAACGTCAGGTTTCAGTGCGATGAATGTAAGGCGAAGTTTACGAATCCAAGCACCATTCGGAGTCCAGCTTCCGCCTATGCCCCAACGAGAGTTTGAGAGATGCGAGAGTTTGTGGGATATCATTGATGAAGTTTACATAAACCAAATGCGTTGAGGAATCAAAGTATTTATTGGCAATAAATCCTAGTCGAAGTAATACATTATCACCAAAGGGCATTCTTCATTGATCTTTCAGGTTCTCAAACCGGCGCCTGAGGCGAAGTTGCTGAGCAATTTTCTTGCATTTCAAAATAATGAGTGACTACAAAGATAATTCCAAACATAAAACCAAACCCGTCCCCCAAAATGAAGAATATTTCAGAATGTCGAAAAAACGGAAACGGGCTCTCGGACTGGACAATTTTGCGAATTCGGAGGAATTAGATTCTTCAGTTCAACAGACCACCTCAACCGACGAAATTCCACCATCAAATAACGACAGTAATGAAAATAACAGCACTAACCCGGCACCGACAATTTCAGACGGCTTGGTATACAAATTCAGTAAAATCCCACTATTCACGGATTTCTTCACAATGCAAGATTTGAACTCGGCAATTCGTGTATTTGAGACTTTTTCAGAGCACCCTGGAATGAAAATTGAAGCACGTCGAACTCCCGAGATTGCTCGGTTATTTAAATTAGCTCGTGAAGTTGTTACGAATCGGAAAGATCGAGCTACAATGATTGTTTCGGATGATGAGGGAAGTAATACGACGACTACGACGAAGGATAAGACTTTTACGTTACGTTTGCCTGATGTGACGAGTGGGGTTGGTGATGATGATGTTGCGAATACAACCAAAATGATGGAACAGACTTCGTCGTCGTGGTATTCTGATGAACCGGATGTGAAGGGCGACGAGGTGAATATGGAGGAAGAGGCGTCAAAACCAGCTGTCGTAGGAGTGAGTTTAAAGAATCTTTTGAAAAGACACAAGATAGAGAAGTTGAATGTTCGCGACTCCAAACTTCTGGACACTTGCAAACTTCGCAAAGCCAGGAAGATTGCAAAAGTATTTATTGAGAGGTATTTTTATTTTTTTTGCCTTTAAATATATTCTTTGTAGGCGAATTATAGCGGAGGATACTTGGGAAACGTAATGAGTGTTCCTCGATGTCTGCTTCAACCTGGACCCGTAGCTGACGCGGCGAGAGTTGAGCATCTGTATCCAACCGAAACCATGCAAGATCTTGCCCTAGTTGAACACATGGAGTTGGAGTCGACAGACTCACTATTTACAAATTCCTTATTGTCCTTAACAACGACATCACCACAACAACTCCAAATCGCTAAAATCCTACATAAACCGCGGAAATGCTACATCTGTAAAAAAGAATATAACGAACTCCACGACTTTTATTGCAGTCTCTGTAAAAAATGCGGTGACTTTAATTTCCGTAAACGTGACCAAACCGCCAACCTCGCAAACCGTATATGTATCGTAACCGGGGCCCGACTAAAAATTGGATTCTGTATCAGTGCGCAATTACTTCGATCGAATGCGGAGAAAGTTATCGTTACGACGAGGTTTCCGATTGATTGTGCGCGACGGTATTCAAAGTTACCTGATTTTGAGAGTTTTAGAGGTCGGTTGTGTATTTATGCGGTGGAGTTTAGAAGTTTGGCGATGGTTGCGGCGTTTGCGGGGGAGGTGAAGAAACGGTTGGGAAGGTTGGATGTGTTGATTAATAACGCGGCGCAGACTGTACGCCGACCACCTAAATTTTATCAAGGTGTATTGGGAGAAGAGTGTATTACTAGAGAGAATCATAATGAGGTTAAGAATTGGTTGGATATTATGGTGCCAGAGTTTGATGCGGATACGAAATCATGGAGTTTGTTTCATTGAAGGATAAAGTGTTCGGTGGGAATACTGACATGGATATGTCAGCGGCGGACTCATTGTCGTCGTTTGATGCAACTCTGGTTGCAGTTCAGCAACATCATCATTCACCCAGCACACTTGTTTATCAGCCAGCCGCTTCAGCAATGATGACGCAGATCCCGGTGTTGGCAGGAGATGCAGATCAAGACCGTTGCAAATCCAGTATACGAATCCAACTTTGAATAAAGTCAGCACCGACATCAACGAAAATAAAGACTTGTTTCCAGTTGGACAAACGGATCCATCGGACGGACAGCAGATTGACCTGCGTCCACAGAATTCATGGACGTTGAAGCTTGGTGAGATTGAGTTACCAGAGGTTTTGGAAACGCATTATGTGAATATATTTGCGCCATGGGTACTTATCAGTGAGTTTTTGGATGTTATAGAGAATACAAAGACTCTTGGTGGAGTTACCGTTGATAATTTGGATAAGGTTTGCAATCTTGCTTCTTATTTGTTGCGGATGGATTTGATATTGATTTTCTTTTTTATTTTAGTACATCGTTAATGTTTCGGTGATGGAGGGACAATTCCATCGAGTTTGGAAATCTTCCAATCATGTTCATACGAACATGGCAAAAGGTATTTTCGTAGAATTCAGTTTAAGACCTGTTAATTTGAATAATTAAAGCTGCGCTGAATATGATGACACGAACATCTGCATCCGACTTGGCAAGTAGAAATATTTACATGACTGCAGTTGATACAGGTATACTTCAAGCTATACACATGTATGTGCTTTATTGAGATGTTTTAATTATTCAGGTTGGGTAACGAATGAAGTCCCAAATCCTGACAATGTACAAGCAAGTTCAGATCAAAAACGAAAGTTGCCACCAATTGATGAGGTAGATGGAGCTGCTCGCGTTCTTGATCCAGTGTTTGTCGGGATTAAGGGTGGACAGAAGATGTGGGGGGTGTTCTTGAAAGATTACAAAGTGACAGTGTGGTGAATGTATAGATATTTACAAAACATTTATTTTGTGTGAAAAAATCAAATAAAAAATTAAATTCAAAATGACGATAAAAAAATGCAAATGTGGGTAAATTTTAAGTTCAGACTTTGAAAATAACAACAAGCTAATTATTATTGGTACAGCCTGAATGCGTTTCAATTTTTCAACTTCAAAATCAATCACATACATATAGACGGACCGTCGATATCGCACTCAATCTTGTTTTCAAAAAATTTTGAAGTAAGCAGTTCAAGTGTCACCCTTAGATTTTTAACTTGATAAGAGCAATGCTTTCTGTATTTGTATCTTGTAATCTTATAATGGATGGCATTTTCCAATTTTCAAGTTTTGGGTTGGATTACCGCCTAATTCAACACTGTGCAAGCTGAATTGTAAAAAATTTCAGCCAAAATATCTAAAAATTAAGCTCCAGTGAACATTTTGGTGGGATACATGAACTTAAATTGATTCACAAAATCTTTATTCGACTTTATTTAACTTCTGAAGGATTGATCTCTCCGATAAATATAGTTCGATCACTGCTGCAAGATGCAACTATAAATGAAACAAAATAAGAAAAAAAAAACTAAATTTGGAAAGAAAAAGAGCTTACTGATGGGTTCTCTTGGATGCCAGTCAACCTCATTCACACATCCTTTATGACCTGGTAATTTGTACGCTATTTGTCCCTTCTTCACGTTCCAAACCACCACACTTCGATCGGCTGCACCTGCCACTATGAACGATTCGTCTGGTGACCAACACGGTCGCAGTAAATTCTTTTCCATTCCATGCGGTGCTCCTGAATATATCAATTTGAGTAAATCCATTCGAAAGCGTTTGTGCGCTATTAAAAAAGTTGTACCTTCGAATATGTTCAATAACCGTGATCCTGTTGGAGCAAAAGGCTTCACATCCCAAATCCGCACTGAGTTAAAACATAAACTTTTAAAACAAGCAAATAAAAATTACGACACTAATAAAACCTGTATTGTCCATGGCATTACTCAAAAGACTTCCGCCGTCAGGACTGAGTCTCAATCCCGTCACAGTATCAACGTGTCCACTCAACATAGTAACAACCTCCTTCTTCCGCAAATCCCACATCTTAATCTCATTATCGATTCCGGCAGAAAACAATGTGCTTCCATCACTGTTCCAGCAAACGGACGTAATCTGATATTTATCTTCCAAAACCTCAATCGCGTTCTTCACTCGCAAATCCCATATCCTGACGGTATTATCATCTGATGCTGATGCGACTAATTCATTTCCTCGAGAAGAAACTGACACGGAGTTTACGAATGATGTGTGACCTTTGAATTTCTTAATTCTTTCTCCCGTTGTTGTATCCCACGCTCCAACTGTTTTATCCGTTGATGCAGAGTATATTCGGCTAGTGAAAAAAAAAAGAAAGTAAAATGCGATGATGCGCAGTATATTGAAAAATACTCTAGAAATACCTATTATCTCTTGACCATTGAACCTCCAAGACTACACCTTGATGACCTTTCATTACAAGATAGTTTCTACATTCACCGTATGTATCCCATAAAACTAAAACGTAGTTGAAGAAATTTCAGTTAGGTAGTGGACATCAAAGAATCTGGTTTTAAAGTTCATACATATTTCACGATCAAACGAAGAAGAAGCGATGTGTTGACCATCCGGACTAAACTTTACTGATACAACTTCGGCCTATAATATTGAATTCAGACGAGAAATTAATTGATTATTTCACACGATAAATTAGAGTTTTCGTACAGCGTGTCCAGAGAGTTGCATAATCGGAGCCAACAGACCGGAAGATCTCTTAACCTACGCAATTAAAAATAGAATTTAGATGCATTGAGCGGAATAGGTCGGTAAAGTGCGAACAAACGAAATAGTGTACAGTTTTTATAATAGCGCCGGAACTATTGTTAGAAACCACGAGGGAAGCGGAATCATCAAACGCATTTTTGTTTTGTCCTTGGAC